>JADRCH010000202.1:1535491-1566094 GCA_019843965.1 Rhynchomys soricoides | reverse complement strand
TTTTTTTTTTCTTTTCTTTTCTTTTCTTTCCTGTGAGGGTGCATATACACACTATGTAGTTTGTTCACGGAAGAACCACATTACAGGGACACTGATACTTCTGCCTGGTAATGTTCCTGATCTCTCTACCCTCCCCTGCTGGAAGGCAGATGCTGCCTGGCCATTAGGAATGCATTCAAAGCTGAGCCAGCTCATTCTCAAGTCTGCCCTGGGTTTCCTTTCCATTGTTTCTATCTTCCCATCCCTTCCTCCTCCTGACCTCCCAGGAGACAGAGAGTTGTTCTAGCCTTTCTGTAGTCTCCCCACCCCACGCCCACCTCACCCCCACCCTGGGATCTCCTTTTTAGCTATCTGGCTAATTCACTCCTCATCCCAGTCAGACCACAACCTCAGGCTCAGAATGTGTCCTGTTAGGTTTTTACTGATTTGCCACCTGTTGCTGCCAGTTTTCTCTCTCCTCCTTCCACGTCTGTAGGTGATGGGAATGCGTTGCTTAGAGATTAAGTAGAGTAGTAAAACTTAGATGTAACATTTATTCTACTAAACTTTTACCATCTGCTTATGTGTCTCATAAAACAGTCTAGCAGTTCATATGGCCAATTAAATCCAAGAGGCAGATAGGAAGCAAATTAATTAATCATAACCTAAGTTTGCATAGCACCTTTAGTTTAAAATGCTTCTTTGAATTGTTTGCTTGTGACTTGTAAAACAACCCAAGTGGGGAATTCTGGATATATGCCCTTTACCACTCAGACCCAGTGAAAATAGATTGTATGCATATTGATTAATCTTCCCAGGCTGTGAGCATAGGTATTGTTGTTACCAGAAAACCTTCCTGGCTTTCTGAAGCCTTCAGAGAAAAAGTTTTCTTTGTTCATCTCTGCATCCCATAACATCTCACAGTGTCCAACGCTCAATGCTTCTTGGAGAAAAGATGCAACAAGATGCAGATGTGCTCAGGAGGGAGAAGCTGAGCTTCCTGGCAAAGATTGTAATTGATCTGGGCCTTGTATTTATATCAGCAGTAGAAATTCAGGCCTGAGTAGATAGTGGTATGAAGGATTAAGAAAGTCAGTTCTTGGTTCAAGGTTGGAGAGAAGAAATCAAAATGTCTAGACCAAAGCATGGATTCCCATTTGGACAAAGTTCATGGGGTTTGATGAAGGCCTGGAGAAGAAAAATCATTTGAGCACAAGTTGATAAGAGCTTTTGGTCACTGTGATGAGAATAGGGGGCTTGGTTGGAGGTTTTGAGGAAGAATATGAAATGAGTAGACTGTGCTCTTGCAGCCTATGCAGCAGGAATGCAGGAGCTGGAGAGAGAGTGGCCACAGCTGCATTATGTGTGCTTTGCACTAGGGGTCATGATGGCTGTGTAGAGAAAGTGAGTTCACAGGTCCAGAATTGGACCAGTAAAGTAAGTAAGCAGGTAGCTAGCCATGTGTTGGTCGAAAAGGGTCTTGAGTAAATCACGTTGTCTCTGGGTTTCACTTTCCTTCTCTGTGAAATGAAGTTAATGCAGTCACCTGACCTGGAGTACAGTGAGCATAAACTAGAAATGCATGAACACCTCAGGTCTCTATGACGTGTCACAGATTAACCTAGGGCTTCGAATATGACAGCTAGGCAAGTGCTCACCTCTGAGTTATGTCCCCAGCCTACGGTTTTTGAGGCAGGGCTCACTTTGTAGCCCAAACAGGCCTTAAAAACTCAAGACTCTTGTGCCTCAGCCTACTGAGTCCTGGGACTGAGGGGTGCCACTCACTCTGCCTGGCTGCTGTTTGAGCTGCTTACTGCTATGAGCTGCACTGTTGGGTTAGATAGTCATGTCTTGTCCTGGGGGGGGTGGGGGGTGGGGGGGGTGGGGACACTTCTCATTCAAAGATAAGAACTGAGCACTGAGTTCTAGAGTTTCTGTTTGGTTTTTTTTTTTAGTAAGTTAGTCTGCCTTTAGGATGAGAGCTTGTTTTGACAAGCTGGTCTCTGGTCTCTTGTTATGCACTGACAAAAGCGCTTGCCAGTTAGGGGCTGCCTCCTGGCCTGCAGGGAAGGCAAGAACCCAGTTCCTACTTGTGCAAATATTTCTACTAAAGGACAGAAAGCTTAAATAGCCAAAGCATTTGAAGTAGTCTGGTTTTAAAATTCTAGATTATCTACTGGATTATATTCTTCTCTAAAGCCTAATGCCTGCCCTTTTTCAAAACAAAATACTTTTTAATGAGAGAGACCTAAATGGTATAATTAGCTTCTGTGACTGATGGGTTGTTAGGTTTTAGAAATACACTATTGTGATTGGAGAGTTGGCTCAGCAGCTAAGAGCACTTGTTGCTCTTGCAGAGGACCCAGGTTCAATTTCTAGTATGTATTTGGTGGTTCACAACTGCCCATAGCTTCAGTTCCAGAGGGTCCATCTCATCTGACCTCTGTGGACATGGAGCATGTGCAGACAAAATGAAAATCTAAAACAAAAATAATTTAAAGTTGTAGTTAAGAGACGGGTCCTGTATTCCCTATACCTGATATAAACAAACAAACAGCCCGCAGTGGGTTGGAGGAGAGTGCAGGACAAGGCGTTTGTGTGTGGCAGTGCTTTTGCTCGTGTGGTCACAGATCACTGGCAGTTCTCAAGACTTTCTTAGAGGGACCGCTGGGTTAAACAGTTTCCATAATTTTACAAGGTAACACCTGCCATTTCACTACATTTGTCGGCTTTGCCATCAGTCCAAAAGCAATAGTAAATAGTAGGTCAAATTGCCAGTGCCTAGCAGGAATCAAAACAATGATAGTAAACCATGCTGGTGGCAATAGTTGTACCCTTCACATCACAAATGCACAGAGCAAAAGAAAACAAACTCAAGAAGGTCCTTGGTGAAGCAGTGAGAGCTACTAATGAATTCCTCAGTTCCCACCACTGAGTAACTGGTCCTTTTCATATTCCCTATAGGAGAATGAAAGGTTCATACCATCTGTTTTCTAGTCAAAATGCTTTTCTTGCCACAAGCGAGAGCGTTGTGACTGAGCTGAAGGCTGAACTCACTGCTGTCTTTCCATACAAGAACCACTGGTGGGCAGACTAATATTCTCATTTGAATATGTGGCAGACATTCTCTTGAGAATGAGTAGACTCATCTTTTTAAGAAGGAAATTTTTTAAGGAGGAAAGATTTTATTAGCAACATTCAAACTTCCCTACAAATATCAGAAAAGTTTATCTCCCCTGTGAGCTTTATAGCTCCTAAGTATACTCAGAAACAGTATGGCAACATCGTAGTCAGTGATGGGCCGAATGTAGGACCATGGTCCTTTAAGATCATCTCAGGGCTGGGTGTGTCAGAGACAGGCGGGTCTCTGTGTCTAAAGCAAGCCTGGTTTACATAGCAAGTTCCAGACCAGCCAGGGTTATATAGTGAGACCCTATCTTATGTGTCTTAGCCTATTCCCATCATCTAATGACATAGATGCTGTACAGTCCTGCTGAAAGACGCCATGTATTTGGACTGATCTTGGTGTGAGCACAATCCTCTGTGCTTCTGTGCTGTCTTCGGAAAGCAGAGCATAGCCCTGTATAGTAGCTTCTGTAGAGAGAAATGGATAAGATACAGGTGTATCAAGGGGCTACTGTAAAACAGCTGTATGCTGGCTTTTCCGGAGGACTCGACAAGAAAACAGTATACTAAATAAAATACAATATTTTTATTAATTTTTGAGAATTTCATATGATTTTATACACGTGTTTTGATCATATTCAGCCCTTACTATTTCTCCATCTTCTTCCAAGATCCACTCGTCTTTACTCCGTCCCAATTTTGTGTCTCTAATTTGTGCTGCTCATATACTCATGGATGTAGAGATATCCAATACAGCATGGCCAGGCTTTTAAAGAAAAGCAACTCCTCCTCACCCTGAAGCCAGAAACTATTAGTGGCTCCTCAGATGCAGCTCTGGGCTCTTGAGCCCCTCCCTGCTCCATACTAAAATGTTAACTACTTGATCTTGTGTGTGTCTTATACAGGAAACCTCAGAGGGTCTGAGTTCATGTTGTGCCATGCTGGCCTGTGTTGTAGTTTATAGAACAGACATCTAAATAAGACTCAGCAACCCGCATAACCACTTGAAGAAGACTCTATTGTCTTAGAAGATGACATTTTCATGTGTCTTAATTGCCCCTGAAGACATTATAGTAGGGCAGAATATGGAGATATCAATAGTCTGATTCTGTGTTGGCCAAGCAATGATGTGTGTTGTCTGTCTCTTAGGGTTTTTTTAATTTTATTTTATTATTTTATGTGTATAAGTGTTTGCCTGCTTGTGTGTCAGTGTACCACATATATTGCTTAATACTCATGAAGGCCAGAAGAGGGTGTAGGTCCCCTGGAACTGGAATTGCAGACAGTTGTGAGCCACCATGTAAGTGCTGGGAATTGAACCCAGGTTCTCTGGAAAAATAGCCAGTAGTCTTACCACTGAGCCAGTTCTCTAGCCCTTGTGTCTTAGGTTTTAATAAATAAGTTTGAAATGTAATAAAAAACTAAAATTTTTAAGTATAAGTAAAGCATTGAATTAGGATATTATCCTAGTTTATTTTCTGTGGTAAAACACCTGGACCAAAAGCAGCTTGGGAAAGAAGGCATATTTCAACGTATAGTTCCAGGTTATAGTTTATCATTGTGGAGAAGCCAAAGCAGGTTTAAATAGCTAGCCCTCATCGTCATATTCACAGTGAAGAACAGGGAGAAATGAATGTGTACATGCTTGCTCGGGCTCAGCTCACTTCACTCTTCTATAATTCAGAACCCTGACAGGAAATGATGTCACCCACACCTAGCTGACTGGGTCTTCCCAAATCAATTAAGACAACACCCCTTGCCAGGTGACTCAAGTTGTATCAAGTTGACAACATTAACCATTGCAGATTAAAAAAAAATGTTTTGTACAGCTATACAGTGTTTGTTTTTAAAGTTAACTGTTACTACAAGAGTTTTAAAATATACCTGGGCATGGTGACATGTTTTTATTCCAGTTCCTTGGGAATGGAAGCAACAGGGTTGGGAGCTCCTGGCCAGCTTCTGCTATCAGGTTCTCCATCTGTAGGTCACGACCCCCCAGGGGTCCAATGACCAACCCTTTCACAGGAGTTACCCAAGACCATCTGCTTATCATATTTACATTATGATTCATAACAGCAGCAAAATTACAGTAATGAAGCAGTAATGAAAATAACTTTATGGTTGGGGGTCACCACAACATGAGGAACTGTATTAAAGGGTCGTAGCATTAAGAAGGCTGAACCACTGCCCTAAAGCCTAAGTATGCAGTGGGCTGTTGTATCTAGCTTTGATGTTTGCACAGCAATGAAATTGCGCCACACTCTGTATGCCTGTCATTAGGGATCTCTGTCTGTACTTTGAAGAGTTTCCCAATGGGATCAGTACTGATATTAGCAAATAGGGTGATGTGGGTTTAGGTGTAATATAATGAATTGTCCAGGGGGGACACACACCTTTAGTCCCGGCACTAGGGGGGGGGGGGGGGGGGGGCTCTGTGAGTTTGAGGCCAGCTCTACAGAGCTAGTTCCAGTACAGTCAGGGCTACACAGAGTAACCCTGTCTTGACTGACTGACAGACAGACAGACAGACAAGAAAGGAAGCAAGCCTGCCTGCCTAATCAGCAAACCAACAATTTTCACCATTTACAAATATTGAATGTTACAAAATCATGCACAAGTGAAAGATGCACACAAATTACTTGGTTGTCCAGTCAACAGTAGCTTAAAGAAATACCATGAGAAGTGTATTGGCTTGGTTTGACATTGCCATTAGCCTTCCAGAGACTGCTGCTGAGGATGTAAGCTCAGTGGTCAAATGTTTGCCTCTTTAGTGTGTGTGGGTGAGGTCCTGGAGTCCATCACCAGCAAGAAACCACCACCTGTCAAGTGTGGGTACATTATCCAAGATGATAACCCACAATTTTCCAATACCTGTCCCTTTCTCAGCATCTGTGGGTCAGAACAACGTATCAAACCGAACAAATGCTTGTGTTGTGGAGATCACTAATATTTAACTAAGTGTTGCTTTGGAAAATGGTTCATTTTTCATAAAATTGTTATGTTAACAATAAGCTTCTATATGACCTCTATGTAAATTTCTGTCTTAAAATATTTCTCATAATGGTAAGTACTAATGGGTATAAATCCACAGGATATACTTTGTAATGTAAAGTTGAAAGGGACCAGGCTTGTGGTACAGTCCTTGTAATCCCAGCCCTCAAGACACAGGCGCAGGAAAATCAAGTTGGAGACCATCCTGAACTGCACAGCTAGACCCGGTCATAAAAAATAGACAGTAGACATAAGAATGTACTTTGAAGCCTTTTTACTGATGGTAAAACTTGGTACCTGCTTGGAGTTACAGCATGGTGCTCTGAGTGCAGTGTATTTGGTGTGGACAAGGCTCTTCTGAAACAGCCATGCTCAGTGTGAGCTTGGTAGAGACTCGGCTGTAGTGGGGCTGGATGTAAGAGCCAGTGTCACTTGTCAGTGTAAATTTGGAGTTTGGTTTTCTGATGGGTAAAGGCGGTGTCCAGAGTTGTTGGTGAGTTAAAGGTAGGAACACTGAGGAAATGGCTGCATGGCATTTCTTCATACATTAGACAAGTCTCCCCGGGGGCAGGTCTCAGCTGCACACACCTAGCTGCCCTCCGTCCTCATAGGGCCTCTCCTACGATGTGTACCATTTCTCTGGGATCATTGAATTACTAACACTTGGACTTGCCTTGATCTGATGATAACACTTGATGGTGCCTGGTAAATCGTTGGCCTGCCATCAGTAGAGCTAAAATGTGGCCCTTACCAGTCAGCTGGGCTGCTTCAGGTCTTTCATGTTTTATGTTGCTGGATCCTCTTACCTTCAGCCTGCAGCATAGCTGTCATTAGCATGTTCCTGGTCTGTCATTAGAGGCTTTCACTTCTCAGGCACCCATGAGTCTTGTCTGCCTCAAGAACTAAAAAGTAGATAAATACATTAAGTCTACATAAAATACCCACATTCTTTATCAGAGTACTCATAAAAAGAATAGTTTGTACCTTTCACCTTCCAAGTTCTGATGCCTGTGAGTAGTCTGGCTGTCTCAGTGTGGTATTCATTTCCTTGTTTGAAAATCAAGAGTTGCCACAGAATGCTCCAATCAGACAGTAGAAAAAAATGCCTTTGGGCCATGTAGGAACCAATACTATTGTGGAACATAGTTATTGGAACTGTCTCCAACCCTGCTGCTCTGCCTGGCACACCATCATTGTCTCACTTGCCTGCCCTTGCCACTTAGAAGAGACCAAGCCAAAACATTACTAGAAACAGCAATGCTGTGGCTTACCAACCCACTCTTCCACATCTCACAGCAAGGTGATAAAACTGTAATGACTATCTAGGGACTTTAAAAAGATGTATCAGAGTAGGGGTGATTGAGAAACGCTATAACGAATGCTCACCCAGCAGCATAGGTAAGAGTTTTCAGGATTCACACTCTCACATCCTTACCATGGGGCAGAACAACACTGTGCACCTTGGCTAAAGTATTGTTTGCATGTGATATTGTATATGAGCCTGACTGTCCTGGCTAGTTTTGTGTGAGCTTGACACAAGCTGGAGTCCTCTGAGAAGAGGACTGGTGGTCCTGGGTTGTATAAGAAAGCTGGCTGAGCAAACAGTGGGAAGTTAAGTTAGCAGGCAGAACCCCTACATGGCCTATACATCCGCACCTGCCTCCAGGTTCCTACCCTGCGGCTTTAAATGGTGAACTGTAAAATGAGTGACTCTCAACTCTTTCACAGGGGTCACTAAGACCATCTGCATATCAGATGTTTACATCACAGTTCATAACAGTAGCAAAGCTATAGTTATGAAGTAGCAATGGGATAGTGTTGTGGTTGGGGGTCCCCACCACAACTGTGTTAAGGGGTCTGAGTATTAGGAAGGGTGAGAACCGCTGTGTTGTATGGAATTGTGAGTGAAAAAAGCCCTTTGCTCTTCACCTTGCTTTTGGTCATGGTGTTTCATTACAGCAATAGTAACCCTGACTAAGACACTGCCGGATCAGTGCAAGTTAGTAAGCCAACGTCATTGTGTCCAAAAATCCATTCTGATAACCCAACAGGATTTTCCAAAGTGGATTTTAAGAAAAAAATGGGTACATGATAATGCATTGCAGAAATCCCAGTGCTTTAGAGGTAGAAACAGGAGGTGTGTGAGTTTAAGGCCAGCCTGGGCTATAGCAAGACCTTGTATTACTCCAAAAAGGGGAAAAATGACTGGGTAAATGGGTGATGTGTGTGAGACGCGGGAGGTTGGGGAAAGTGAGTTTACCTCTTAGAAAGCCAGGACCCCATGACTGTGTTTTGCTTAGTGTCCCCAGATTTCCCACCGAGCACCAGCTGATATCTGGCACCACAGACTTGTTCTTAGAGGCTGCTTTGTGCTTTTCAGTGTGTTCACATATGCATTCGTAGATGCATCTAAAGTTATCACTTAGCTGCATTTAAAGGCTGTGATCTTTCCAATTGGTTCTACTTTGGCATTAAACTAATCACAAGGCTGAGATGGCACTTGCGGGTGTATGCCTAATGAGTCCAATCCTGGACTCATAAAGGAGGCACCATAGCACACTTATGCGCACACGTTCATATCACATTCTTAACTCAAAACTGGATTTGAATAATGTTTTGAAATATGATATAGAAGTTAAAGCAGTTTGTTTTTTCTGCAGATTGTGTATCTACCCAAATAAAAACTGTTGATAATTACCTAATTTCAGCCAGGGTGGTGGCACCTACTTGGGAGGCTGAGGCAGGAGGACTGCATGATCCCAGGAGTTCAAGACTAACCTGGGAAAAACCCTCTAAAGAACAAGCAGTTCACATGGTAGCTCCTGGGTGCTGCCTCTCCAGCAGCTTGAACCCCCGCCTTGGGTCTGTACTGAATTATGCACCTTCCAGAACCAGTTCCTTTCCATTTGTGCTGCCAACAATCGCTGTAAAAGCCCCGTGGAAAGGACCCATATGGAACCTTGACCTCTCTGCCCACTGAAAATGTAGTGCAGGAACCATGTGTGCTTTTCTTCATAAAGCCATGAGATCTTCCAAGGAAATGCTACAGGAGTTGATGCCAGTGACTGAAGCTCTGTAAAAGTACCTTTGATTCAACTGATGTAATTGTCTCCAGAGACTTCCCATCTCTGTCTGCTAACCGAGGCCTAGTCCAGGAAGCATCTAGACTCCATACACTCTTATCTAGACCTAGAATATTTTCAGCCTTTAAGACTTACTGATGAATAAGCTCATTCCTTCCTAGCTCGTTCTGATCTCTGGTTGGCTGATTCAGCTCTGCTGTTCTGGCCCAGAAGGCATCTCCACACTATCTGGCTTCTCTGGGCTTCTTCTGAATTGCTCTGCTTCACCTCATACTAACTCTAGCAATCTGCTTTGACTCCTCATTCTCTGGCTCGTTCTCTTAGTCTTTTGTTCCTCACACTCCTTATCAGGAAAACGAGAATTAAAATAGCACCTACTATGTTTATTAAAAAATTACCTACTGGGTAGGATTATTGAAACTTTACATTAAAATACTTAGCATCTGACAGCTAGTAAACCTAGGTCAGATCCAACATCCAGTATGCATTCAAGAGGTAGTTACAGTGTTCCTGTAGGGAACTCATGTTTTTCAGTAAAATCATGTAAGAGGAGAGAGGAGGGGGACCAGGTGGCATAGGATAGAGGAAAGAGGACCTGAAGCCCTTTCCCAGGATGCAGGAGCCCTGGCTACCTGAAGGCCAGTGTTGATGACTGGTAAGACGGACACGGCACACATGCACCATTTACACCAAAGCAAAATAATCGTTAGGATCATTGCAGCACATATATTTATGGACTCATTACTTGTTTTATAGATACAATCATACAATCATAAGCATAAGCCAACATCCCAATTAAAAATGGGAAAGGATTTGTATAGGTATCTCACAGGAAGTTACCCGTGTCCCAAACATGTATGAAAGCTTCACTGTGAAGCTGTTGTTTCTCACCAGAATAGCTCCAACAACTGTGTTGATTGGACCTACAGCAAATGCCAGGCAGGAGCGAGTTCAGCATGGTAGAGCCACTTTGATTGGGTGGTATTACTAAGGCTTAATGTGCACATGTCATTGACCTAACTGGCCCATTCCTCATTCCTGGGTATGTATTCAACCAGTACCAAAAGACAGTGAGATGCTCACCGGAACATTACTGTTAACAGGCAGCAACTCAGATAAATTCTGTTTGTTTAGGCAGTGGGGTACCTTAAGGAAAGGAAGGCAGGTGTGCAAGTGAGCACCGTGAGGACTTTGGTGAGGACTGGTGGGGGCCCGCTTTTTACTCTGATGTCATAGCTTTGTGAGTATGTTTTCTGATGAAAATTCATGCAGCCCTGTGCTTATGATTTCAGAATCCTAAGTGTCTGCCTATATGACTGTAAGTACACCTGGCACCTGCTCAGTCCAGAAGAGAGCATCAGAATCCCTGGAACTGGAGTTACAGAGAGTTGAGAGCCGCCATGTGGGTCACGGGAACCGAACTCGGATCCTCTGCAAGAGCAACAAGGGCTCGTAACCACTGAGCCATCTCTGCAGCCCCTGATTTATGTATTTTTACTGATGTTAAATATTTATTTGTTTATTTGGTTGGTTGCTTGCTTGGTTGGTGTTTTTTAAAACAGGGTCTCACTCTCTAGACCAGGCAGACCTCAAATTCAGAGATCCACCTGCCTCTGCCTTGTAAGTGCTGGGATCAAAAGCCTGTACCACCACCACCTCCACCACCACAGCCTTCCCAGCAAATCTCCATTTTAAATTACCCTAGAAGACTTAAAAATTCTGGAAATTGCTGTCACATTTTTCTAGAGTTAATACTAAGTGTTCACTGTAGACGCAGAATCAGCCACTGTAGCTTATAACCTTGTAAAGTTTAGTCTTTAAGACAGAAAAGAGCCCTCAAGAACAACAGTTAATTACCTCCATCAGCAGCCTCTGAAGTAACCATTCCTCCCTATTTACCCTGCCAGTGTGAGTGCACCACGACAGGTTACATGGGCCGCACGTGTAAGTCGTATGTAAAACTGGCTTAGAGCCTATAGAACCAATCGTTTTATTTTGTGTGGCACATTGGCTTTCTGAAGATTAAATCTGGTACTTTTAAGGTTTGAAGAGGTTTATATAATCCAGCTGTGAGATAGAAAAGGCAAATAGAAAGGTGCTTGAATACACTTTTGTTACAGTTAATGCTTCTTATTTTGACTGTGTGCTGGTACCCTTGATGCTATTTCGTCTTTGCATAGAGTTTGTTTTTAGTCTGCCTTGTGCTCCCATTGACAGCTGAAAACCTTACACTTTTGCAAAGCATTGCTCTATAGCCTATCCCTTTTTTCTATTTTTTACATCATATAAGCCATTATACATTTAAGGCACCTGCAAGGCCTATATGAAATAAAGTACAACACGGCCATCTTTAGATTAATACTTAAAAAGCAAATGTTCGTTCTAAGTTAATTCTTGATTATCCTTTATATTTAAGTCATTGACTTCAAGGTGGCTGCTAACATCTGAACCCAAAAAGCACCTCTGACTCAGGGTCTTCAGCCTAAACAAGCCAAGAGCCTTCCTATGTGCCCAGAAGAATCACTACATGCAGCCTGTCCCAAGTCAGACAACAAGAGCAGCAGTTTCAGTCCTTAAGAGCATGCTGTTTTAATCAGCTGAAACTGTCATGGTTGGCATGCACTCTATATGAAACGGTAAAAATATAAGGCTAAATTATCAGATGAGGACTACAATAAATGTGTCTATAAAATGTAAAGGCCTATCAAATAGTGTTTATCAACTTAGGAACTTAGCTTTGTGTGGGAAAAATTAAATAAGATGTGTATCTTGTATGTTTCATCAAAACTGTTTACTCCCCAAGGCGGGAGAGATGGTTCATACCCAACACTGTGCATACGCTCAAAAAGACATAGTAAGATTTAAAAGAAAAGGATGTTCGTGCTCTGTCACCATGGAAACAAACAGACCAATGTGTCTTCTAATAGCCAGGGTCCCATAAAGCCTTAGAGTGTGGAAACATGAGGGTCCCTAATACCAGAGTCGTCTGGAATTGAATCAGAGAGAGATGAAACTAAAGATGAATTCAAAATAACAAGCTGCCTCAAGTTTTAGGCAAATAGACCATCATCGGTACGTTCCTATATCATTGCAGTACTTTTGACAGCAGCATAATAAACTCTAAAACCAAGAGGAATAGAATGTTATTGGGGTGACAAAGCTAAAGAGGCGGTGACCTTTACAACCAAACACAAAGGATGCTTTGGTTTCAAAACAGAGAGGTCTCAAAATAGAAGACTCTACTCAGAACCTGAGAAAAGAAGAGCTGTTTTTACATCTCCACATGGGCTTCAGCACACCACAGGGGGTCACTGCCTGGGCCTCATTTTGCTGATGTACTAAAAATAGTCAGAAGACCCAAATTTTGTTTGTAGACTAGAAGCATTTTGAACATCAATGACACCTCGGGTCTTTTCTCCTTTAAAAGGACAGTTACCAGTGTTTGCTGGCAGGTCTCCTGTTTGACAGTTACTGCAATGGAGCCGAAATACTCACACCATCTCATTGTTCTTTGTGTTTACTTATTTCTTCAGCAGACAGAAGGTGGAGCCCAGACAGACGGACAACAGTCACAGACCCAAAGTAGTGAAAATTCAGAGAGTAAATCCACGCCCAAGCGACTACATGTCTCTAATATTCCCTTCCGCTTTCGGGACCCTGACCTCCGGCAGATGTTTGGGGTAAGTCTCTGATATCTTTTTATGGATTTAATTAAAACAGTTGAATTTAATCCACCAGAAGTATTATTAGTCATTAGAACTTCAGGGTAAAACTGTAAAGAAGTTAAGAGAGAGCCTTGAATCACTGTTGTTGTCTGTCTGGAAACCTTTTCCTGATCACCTTAGCTGCCCCAGACATTTGCATTTCTTGTGTGTCACATAGACACACAAGCTGCATGTGACTGTTGTCTATGACTGGGGTGGTTCTTGTAAGATGTGACATCTACTGAGATGGCCACCTTCCTCACACACCAACCTTAGTAAACATGTCAGTAATATTCTTAGTTTCACTAGAAGAGCAAACAGTCTTTTATAGCACGATTCCTAAACCTGTGGTGCATTAGAAATCCTCTGGGATGTGTAAAACATACTGCACAGCCCGATGTGATTTAGCAGTGTGAACCTTTGCACTGTACAAGGTCCCCACATGATTCTGTGTGATTCTCAGCACAGTGACATGCTCGTTCTCCTGACCCATCGCCACCTCCTGCCCTCACTGTCCTCCTTATTCCTCTTGTTCAGGATGATTAGTGCTGCTCTCTACCCCTGGACTGTCTCAGGACACATGCATGTGGTGAGGATGATTCAGGTTTGCGGGAGGCTCATTTAAATGAAGCCGATATGGAATGGGGTTTTAAAGAGCCCAGGATCAAATCCTAGTCACTTAGGACCTTAGGAAATTCATGTAATCTCTTTTAAAACCTTGACTTGAAGTTTATATCTAAAAATGGAGTTCTTATGAGATGAAATTTATATTTAAAAATCTCTAACTCGAGTGTTAGAGAAGTAACACCTTAAAAGCAGGTGATACCCACGGCTCTGTTTTCCATTCCTTCCTCCCTCAGTAGTGTCAAGGCCAGCATCTAAAATATGCTGTGGAACACTGGTTCCCTGCTGCATGAGCTCCTTCAACTGTCTGCATGCTCCCACAGTCACCATCAAACACACAGCTGTAATAGCACGAGTTCATGTTGTGGACGGTGGGTGGCTGCTGACTCTTTCTAAGCCTGCATGTTGCTGTCTGTTTTATTTTGGCGATTAACTTGACCTGGGACAAGACATAGTCAATAGTTCCCTAAACATTTCATGAGCACACCTGACTGGTGCTTTGTCAGAACAGATGCCCTGCTCTGTATTAGCCATGCTACTCCATGGTGGCAAGGCTCAGAGTCAAGTTCTGTCACAGCTGAGTACCTGGATATACTTTTGCCACTAAAGAAAAGGTCAGAGTTGAGGTGTAATGACATTCTTGGAGTACTTAAAGAGCTTCACCACATACCATGGTGACTGTTTCCATCCTTAGAGAGAAGAGAGCAGTGGAAACAGAAAGCCAGCTACAGATCACGTGGGAAGCCACATCCTGAGAGGATGAATTGTTTGCTTCTCTTCTGACCCTCAGAGACATAGAGAACTGATCTTGTGAATGTGCAGAATGGCAGGCAGGATTTTCCTAAGCTAGAAGGATGGTGGCCTCTCAAGAGCTGCTTACTTAGGCTCTTCAGTGATTCCACAAAATGGTTCATACCTTTTCCTAAAGCATAAAGTGGGAATTTTCTTTTCTTTTCAAAAGACATCTAGGTGTCTCCTTTCTTCCATGTAGTTGGTGCCTATCCTTAAACAGTAACCCTGGGAAAGAGCAGGAATTCCGTGCTGCATTCAGTTGTCTCTGTGAACTCCCACCACACCTACCTCAGCTCTGTCTTAACCATAAAAGGAGGGCAGACCTTGCTCCAAAAAGTTGTTCTGAGAGAGCTGGGGAACGGCCTGCTGTTAGAGCCCTTGCTGCTGTCGCTGAGGTCAATTCCCAGCACCTTGTGCTGGTCACAACCACCGTGACTCCAGGCCCAAGAGTTCCAGCACTATCTATTTCCTGGGCCTCGGGCACCCACACACAAACACACACATAAAACTTTTATATAAAAGGATGTTCTAAGAACACAATGGAAGCTGGCCTGTGGTGGCACACACCTTCAATCCCAGTGCCAAAGAGGCAGAGGCAGCAAATCTCTGAACTCAAGGACAGCCTGGTCTACAAAGTAAGTTCGAGGACAACCAAGCCAGGACTACACAAAGGACCCTGGGTTGTGGGGGAAAGGGAGTGCAGGAGACAAGGTTTTAAAAATGCTAATGCTCCGTGTTCATTCTTACAGGCTAGGCACGGAATCTGAGCATGTTTTACTGATTGAGACACTGACACTTTAGTTTGAAAACAGCATTTCTGGATTATGTTTTTCTATTTTTCAGAGCTTTTTCTCCAACCTCCAAACTTTATAATTTGGTTTGAAATTCAAATGAAGCAGTTAATGGGGGACAGGTCAGTTGCAGTGCTACCAGGGAGATGCCCACCATCTCCTCCTCCAGGCATAATCCCTGTATAAGTATACATGAGAATAGAGCTTTGTATTGCCTTTGTATCTTTTAGCTCTGAGATATTTAATTATTGAACAGATTGTTACTTGAAAATATTCCTGATATCTGTTACAGAACTATTAAATTGGCAAATAAGTGGGATCATCCTTTGTGTCCAAATGAGTTAAGTATGACAGAACATTGGTCACGTATAGAAATTGCAACAAATACATATTTATTGGGGTCAGTCATCCAGTTCCAAAAGACAGAAGCAGTGTGTGGCGTGCGTGCGTGCGTCCGGCACCACGTCTGTATGCTTGAGGAACAGCATAGGAGGCTGCGCTTGATCTCTGTGTTCTGTTTTCTGTTTCCATTTTGTTTATATTACCTGGATTTTGTATAATTTTTAAGGGAGGTGGGACAGGAGCAGACCTCCCTGACAGGGTACCGATTCTGCTCGGTAAGATAGAACTTTTTACAGTTGAGACAATAAAATAAAATGGTTAAGGCAGTAGTTAGGGGCCAGGCCTTGGCCACACGGATGCAGTAGGGCAGCTCGGCGGGGTCCTCAAGACAGCGGCTTCAACAGGTAGACGTGGATGCCCCTGAGGGAATGAAGGAACCATTAGCCCTGACACACAGGGTGGGGAGTGGGGGTGGCTTTCAGAAGCTCACTTTGGGTCTCCTGACAGGCGTGCGGGAACTTCCAGTTAAATGAGTACTAGTTCAAAGAAGAAAAAAGCTGTCTCCTTCAGAAGAAAGGCCAATGTCTAGACAAAGGCTAACCTTAAATAAATGTTTTTGTTTTTGTCTCTGCAGCAGTTTGGCAAAATCCTAGATGTGGAAATAATCTTTAATGAGCGTGGCTCCAAGGTAAGCCCTGTATCCGTACCTCAGTCAGCTTCCCCTAAGACTTGTTTCATTGGAGCAGGGTGCAGAATTGGGTCCCATGCTGCACAGAGTCTACCAAGTGTCTTTCTTGGGTTAGGCTCCCCAGAAAGAGGCTGTTCACATTGAAAGGGTTTCAGGAAGCAGGAGAAGCTAGAGAGGAGTGTGGCAGTTCCAAAGGACTGGAGGCAAGGTTCCTCAGCCAGCCTGAGCTGCCTTAAAGAGGGAAGCACCAGGAAACTAGTCAGCTCAGGAAACGCCTAGGTGGTGCTGAGAACAAATCAGTGAGGGGTTTTCTCAGTGAGCCAGCTCACTTGCTCTCTTTGGAATAAATTTTGTCAAGGCTCCTCCCAGGGTAGTGAGGTGTTCTGTCTGCTGGAGTCACACCCAGATAGTGAGCCTCAGGATGCAGCCACTCTGGGCTCACGAGTGAGGTCTCCTCTTAGAATGAGAGTACCATTGCTGTGCAAACCGCTGTCTAGTCTAACAGGTGCTGTGTGTCAGGCTGACATTTTAGTCTCTTATCATTTTCCTTACTGAAGAGTAAATGTAAAACTACTTTTTATTTGGTCATATCTGCTTCTTTCAAAATAGCTCTTGGCCATGACTGAAGCCCTAAGAATATAACTGAGGAAAAGCTGACTGCAGTAAATGAGTTAACATTTACTTTTTTCAGTCCACTACAGATTCCTGTGCTTAGTAGTTGCTAGCCCTCACCTCCCGCCCACCTGCACGGACGCACACACGCACACTGTCCCGAAGCCTCAGCACTCTTGCCTCTCTCATAGCGTGTCCGATAACTGGTATTTATTCATTGTTAAAGACATAATTATACTTTAAGCTTTCAGCTTTCAGTTAAAACAAACAGAAAAAAAGATTAATATGTCTATACAGACCTTCTTCCAGCATTTAACCTGGTAAGTATCTTAAAGTAGAGTCTGTTAACTAACCCATAAAGCTTGTGATGCTTGTACTTCTGAACATTTATTTTTATTAAGCATTTATCTACAAGTGGGAAAGTACCCATGGCCTGGAGGTTGAATCAAATGAATGAGGATGAAAGTGAAGTCAATAAGTACAGTCATTGACCACACTGATTATCCAGAGTAGTTAACTGAGACATTGGTGGTTTTAAGTCGTGTGTACTTCAAAGAACCTTTGCTAAGCTATCCCAGCTGGAAGGCCAGTGCAAGTGCCCAGGTACTAAGAAATTGCTCCTTACAGAAAAAAGGATTGAAATCTTATGAAGCAAAGGAAATTGATCTCTCTAAAGGCTTTTCGCTGACTTCAGGATTTACCTGCTGCCAATATTTAATCTCACCTCAACCAGCTACCTCCCCCATGTAATTTTATTTTAAAATAATGGCACCTGCCTGCCTTTCCCCTGAGGACTCTAAAGCTGTGTGTTCCCTCTGTAGCTCCAAGCAGTGTCTTCACTTGCCCCTGCTGTCTTTGGCAGTGGTGGTATAGACACTGCTAACTGGCAAGTGTATCCAGAGTGAAGCAGAAAATTCAGAATCACCCTGGACCTGCATCAAGGGCTGGGAAAACCGTGGATGGGGCCTTTGCCTTCCTGACAGCTGTGAGGCCTCTCCCGGAACCCCACTACAAAGCTTTTGAAAATGATTGCAGAGTCAGACCCTAGTGCCCCCTTTGGGACCCACCTAAAAGGAAGATAAACTTTGCCTTTCTTTTTTGTTTTGGTTTGGTTTGGGTTTTTGTTTATTTGTTTAGTTTAGTTTTGTTTTGTTGTGTTGAGACAGGGCTTCACTATGTAACCCTGGCTGTCTTGAACATTCTCTATGTAGACCAGGCTGGCCTTGAACTCAGTGAGATCCACCTGCCTCTGCCTCCCAGAGTGCTGGGATTAAAGGCATGTGCCACAACACCTGGCTTCTCATTTCTTTTATATATTTGGAGTTGACTATAAAACTTCAGAAAGAATTTATTGTGGTATTGTGGTTTTAGCAATTGCCCTGCCTGGCTTTTAAACAGAATACTTTTCTATGCAGAAATTAGCTTTATTAAAATTATAAGGTAGTAGTGAAAAAAAAAAACTAGTCATAAATAAGTCTGATGTAAGTGATAGTGATGTGTAAATTAATATTTAACCAAATTATCCTAGAGGGAAAAATACCTCCCCTCTACCTATGCTGGGTGTGGAGCCCAGGGCCTTATGCCTGCTAGGCAAGCACTCGGCCACTGGCTGCATCTCCAAGTTGTCTTCTTTAGAGTGAGTTCATTTGCAAAGGTGGTGAGCAGTGCTTTCTGCACCCTCTGCTCACCCTCTCTAGCACTTCCTATGGAGTCTGCCGTGCTCTGCAAAGCACTGATTGTCTCATCTTTGACGGTTGCCTTTTGCTTTGCCTGTCCTTTGAATTATGCAAAGGACAGTAGGCTGTGATCACAGTGTTTCTTAAATTACTCTGTATGAGTTGATTGTCATTTTATTCTTTTTTCTATAAAAACAACTGTGTCTAAAAATTCTGAGCATCAGACTAAGATAGTCTTTGCCTTTTAAAAATGTATAGATCAAATATATGAGAATACTCCTGACCCCAAAAAAGAGCTCATTTCCCCAAAAGGAATCTAGAAAAGTGAGTGTGAGTTATACATAGCTTTCTAGAGTCTCAGATTTCACTAGTAACAGCAGGATGTTAACATAATCATGAGGTAACCTAGATAGACTGGTCATTTATTTTAGATTAGCCCAAGTTTATTCCTGTTATCTTACAGCTATTTGTAATGCCCCTGTCTTCCTCAAAGTGTCCCGTTTAAGTAATAAACTACAGTATTACCCTCCTTGTATGTTCTTTAAAGTATCTTTTTAGAGGGAAAGCAAGGTCCTTAATGAGACGTGGAAGTCAAAAGCAAACATAGCTGAGCGTGCCCACCCATGAGTCTGATTTTTATTTCCACCCTGGTGTCTCCCAGGATTCTTGAGCTGGTCATTTGTGCTAGCAGCATCCCATGCCCAAGAACTTTCTCCTGAGCGTGGAACTTTCCGTTTTTTTTCTCTCCCTTTCACCAGCTGTAAAGCCATCTTCATGATGGCTGCCATGTGTATTGACTCATACCAGAGGTGCTCTCATCCATCTCTCAGGTGGACCCCCCATGACAGGCTGGCGTGCGGGAAGATGCATGCTCTTTTCCTCCTCAGACACAAGAACAGTGCTCTGGTTTCTTGACCATTGCCTTGACTTTTGATTTCACATGAAGAGAAATTATTTATTCCCAAATATGGTCAAAAGATTTTCTTTGAAGAATACTAAGTGGGCCTACATGATTTTCAGTAAAATTGATAATAATGATAATAATGATAGCGTGAAATGATCTCTGCTGTACTTAGAACTGAATTAACAATGTGTAACATGCCCAGGAGGCTTCATTTATTTTTCTTGTTACCACTTTATGGGTTTTAGTTGGTTCTTTCTTTCTTTCTTTCTTTCTTTCATTTATTTTTTTTTAATTTCTGTGTTCTGGCCATACCCAGGAGATCCATCTGCTTTTGATTTCTCCCTTTAAAGTTACATGGTAAATTTTCTTTCTCATTCTTCTGAGATGGAAAAATTCAAAAATTCTACAAAATTTTAAAAACTATATGTTTTACAGTTTATCCTATTGCTTGTTACTTATTCCTTATTACAGCCTGAGGCCAGACCAAAAAAGGTGACAGTTACTCGGCTCCTGTGTGTCATGATAAATGGGTGTCAAGGCAGGTATGAGCACAGTATTCTTCCAGTGGAAGTTGGACTGCAGCCGTGTACTTCACTGCATGCTCTGTTTCCCCTAAGTACAGCTAAAACAGTTGGGAAGCTACTAGTGTAGCCCTAACAGTTTTGTTTACACTGACAGGACTGAGAACCCTAAAACACGTGTGTGTGGACCTATGTTGTCCGCTGTGGCAGCACCAGCTGGAAACACGAAGGAGTCTAAGCTGAGATTTGCACTATATGCACACTTGAGACTGCGGAGGCTTAGCAGAGAGAACACTGGGGCCTCATGCATGGGTAGGGTGTTCATATTACCATCATATTGAGATGATAATACATGATATACACTGGGTTGAGTTGTTAAAATTAATCTCTGTTATTTTAATGTGACTATCAAGATTTAAAGTATATGTGGCACACATGGTTCTGTTGGGTAGTGTTAGTGTAAGCGGATGTGTCATCTTTTCTTAATGAAAAACAAGTTTACTTTTTGTTATCTGTTTTTATTAATGGGGGTTAAATAAAAATCATTGCCTTACACCCTTGAACTAAGAATTTAATAATCAATTGGGTGTGGTGGTGCACACCTTTAATCCCAACACCTGGAAGGCAGAGGCAGGCAGAGCTCTAAGGCCATCCTTGTTTACATAGAGAGTTCGAGGGCAGCGGACTATGGAGGTGGTAATCTTGTCTCAAAAACAAACAAACAAAAAGATTTGGGGAGAATTACCTTTATTACAAATTATATGATATACTTATTATACTAGTGATTAGTGCAGCTTCCGCTCTATATTTCGAAATTAACTTATGGTCACTTTTAACTGCTCAAGTAAAATGTGTTGAATTCAGACATGGTTTTATTTTTTCCCCCTTAAGACTAGAGATTCAGGGCTGGAGAGATGGCTCAGTGGTTAGAGCACTGGCTGCTCTTCCAGAGGTCCTGAGTTCAATTCCCAGCAACCACAGGGTGGCTCACAACCATCTGTAATTGGGATCCGATGCCCTCTTCTGGTTTGTCTGAAGACAGAGTATTCATATACATAAAATAATTAAATCTTTAAAAAAAAAAAAAGACTAGAGATTCAAATTTAATTTACTCTCAGTCCATTTTTGAAGGATAGAGGTACATTTTTCTGGAGCAGGTCTTCCTGTGGTTGACCCTTATGCCCAAAGAAGCTGTGGCTGTAATCCCTGCCTTGCCCTTCTGGGCCTCTGGAGGGTGCTCGCTGCTGCTGGACTATGCCCCCTCTGTTTTCAGGTCCAGCATGAGTGGCCTGGCCTATTTGAAGCTGCTGTTACTAGATCCTGGGGTCCGGCCCTTTTGTGTTCCTTTCCTTTATAAATACTGAGGATTACAGCAATCCCACCTGGGTTGTCATGATTATCTCCCTGCCTTGAAACATTTCATCTAATCTTATCTACAAAAATCCCTTTTGCCTTGCAAGATAACATATTCTGCAGCTTCGGGGCTTAAGCCATGAGGAGCATTGGGGTGGTGAACATCACTCTGTCTGCACAGGATCTATTTATCTTCAAAGAATGAAATCTTACCTTTGTCTCCTGTCAGAAAGCTCCAACCATCAAGCAGACCCTCTTCCTCCTCTCACCAGGGAAGACTTGCTGGAAACACTGGGTTAGCTTATGATATCTTGATTAGCATTTCCTTTAGCATTTGATCATCTTAGAATATAAAACACTTTAATACAGACAGTTGAAAATGCAGTTTTCCCCTCATATAGTCATTATTGGGAAAACCTAACATAGATACTAACCTCAAACTTTGTCATTTGCAGATCAAGAATTGACATAGTTACTGTGTTACTGCTGTCTCATTCACACATTCCCAAAAGAAAAGATAATCAGAGGCATTTCTCACTTAGATTTGGAAAAGAAATGAGGACTTGCAGAATAATGTCACTTAGTAAATAGAGTCCACACACAGACTGGCAAAGTTTGAGTTTTGATTTCCTTACCCCTCACTGAATGGCAGATGCTGTTTCCCTCTCGTTTGAAATCATCTCTTTCCCTTTAGAATGAATCTGCTCTATCTGCCCTTGTTGCCCTGTTCCCCATAATTGTACTAGGACATGTATATACGGTTTGGGTATTGGTGAACAGCACATATAGCCAGTCACAGTGTAAAAACCAAGTGTGCATTTTCACATAAATTTGAGAGTCGGTTTATAATTTAATAGCTTAACCAAAGACATAAGAGTTATGACTCTGAGAATCATTTGGAATGTAGTTTATAATTCTTCTCAGGTTGATATAAACACTCAGGATGTAGACATGGAGAGGTGGGTCAGCAGGTTTCATGTGTGTGTTACTTTTGCACAGGGCCCAGAGTTTGGTTCCCAGAATGGAGTCAGACAACTCACACCCTCCTGTAAGCCCAGCTCCGGGGACCTGCACCTAATGCGCACACAGACACCAATTAAAAGTAAAGCCCTCCCAAACTCAGCCCTCCCTCTACCCGACCTTTCTTAAAACCGTCTTACCTTGTCTGCCAGTTGGTAGATTCTTGGGTAGAAGAATTGACTTCTTGTCTTCAGAGGCTCTTTATCTTCAGAGAAAAGAAAGACACTGGCATCCTTCACAACTTACCTCCAGTACCTCAAGGTTGTCAAAGTGGCTACAACATTTTATATTAAAGTTTGTTTCTGAAAATATTTTCCTATTACTTACTATTTTCAACCAGTGTATACATACTGTAGGAGAGTCCCCCTAGTACTCCACCCCAGTAAACATTCATTTGTCCTGTGTCGACAGAGCATGCTTCCTATGGTATTTGTAGTGTACCCATGCGTGGGCAGAGATAATTCATTAGAATCTTTCAGACACCACCTACCGACATGACAGTAAGACTGCTGAGGATCATCACATCCTTGCTTTTGTAAAGATCTGTTTGGGTTTTTTGTCATTGTTGTTGTTTGTTTGTTTAATTTTTGGTTTGATTTGGTTTGGTTTGATTTTTGGTTGTTTGAAACAGGGTTTCTCTGTATAGTCTTGGCTCTCCTGGAACTCGCTCTGTAATCAGACTGGGCTCAAACTCAGAGATCCGCCTGTCTCTGTCTCCCTAGTGCTGAGATTAAAGAGTGCACCACCATTTCTGGCTCTGCAGAATCTGTTTAAGATAGTCTTATGTGTGGAGGCGTGCCTGTGCTGTCAGGTTTCAGTGACTCCTCAGAGAATCCTGAGAAGGGTCCCCTTTGCAAGTGTCAACTGCTAGAGAAATGACATAAAGTTACAGCTGTGAGGGATGGGCCGTGCCAGTGCCCCTGCAGTGAAGGTGGTGGGCACTTAATGAGGTAGTGGTGTAGTCATGCTGTAGTCATGTGGTGAGCTGCCCCTGGGATAGCAGAGACGAATTAGCAGAGGGAAGGGTAGCCCGACCTTGTTGTTTGTGAGCTGTGTCTGTTTATCTGATACAGGGCACGTTATACTAATCCTGACTCACGTGGCAGCTGCTACATTACCTCCTTCATGGCGTCCTCCCTTTTGAACAGTGGATAACCACTGATATTAACATTCCTCACTCCTGATGCCTGTTCACTGACTATTCCTGCTTTTTCTCATGGGGAAAAATCACTAATTTATTTGCCTTTTAACAGTAGAGATAGACATCAACAGATGTATGATATAGGTAGTTTTCTGAAATTCAGCCATACACACATTTTTCCGTAAAGTGCCAATCTGATCATTTAAAATTGTTGCTGAAGAAAAATCCTAGTTGTCCATTTCCAATGATAGTTGTGCTTGCTCACACAGCTGTTACCCACAGAACTAGACCTCACCACTGTCTTAAGTTAGCTTACTCCCAAAAGACAGTAGTGTAAGTCACAGGTAAAGAAGGACTGAGCTAACGCCTTTACATCTCATTATGGAGCCAGTAACCTTTGAATGTGAGTTTTTACACAGCAGTGAGTGGAGAAGTATAGATTTCAGGGTCAGAGAGTCAGTTGAGAGAAAAACAGGATCTAGAAAGATAACTCAGTTTGTAAAGTATGTCCCTTGCAAGCATGAGGACCTGAGTTTGATCCTCAGCACCCACATTTAAAAAAAAAAAAAAAAAAGACATATATAGAGAGATGGCTCATTGGAGCAGTCAGTGAAGACACTGCGTCTCTCTCTGCCCTGCCCTCCACCTGCACCAGTGCACGTGTGCACACAATAATAATAGCTTTATGGTTTGGTTTTGTATGTTCAGATTTTTGGTTGACTAGTTTGACCCGAGTAACTTCCTACCTTAATCTTGGTCTGGCCTCACGTACTTTATATTTTATTTTATTGTCATTGCAGTTAATTAAGTTACTGTTATTATTACAGTTTTTTTATTCTTTCATTGGGTTTAAATTTCCCTTTACAAAATATGCATGGATCAAAAATGTACCTTTGGAAGAAATTGCTGGTGTTAGTTGTGCTGGCGTCACTTCATACTGTGATGTTTTCTGTTTACCAAGAGATGAATATTCAATATAACGATGTGCATGTTTTCCCCCTTCTCCCGCTGCATGCAGGGATTCGGGTTCGTAACTTTCGAGAATAGTGCTGATGCAGACAGGGCCAGGGAGAAATTGCACGGCACCGTGGTAGAGGGCCGTAAAATCGAGGTGCATGTCTTCAATAATTCAATTTCTCGTTCATATTTTTCTTTCTCTTTGTGTATTGCCTCACTTCACCTTTGGACCCCTGTCCTGTCCGTGTGTGCACTCCTGTCTATGTGTGCACTCCTGTCTGTGTGTGCACTCCTGTCTGTGTGTGCACTCCTGTCCGTGTATGCACTCCTGTCTGTGTATGCACTCCTGTCCGTGTATGCACTCCTGTCTGTGTCTGTCTTCACCTCCTTACACTACACCGTGAAAGTAACAATCCTGTCTGCTTCTCCCCTGCTCTTGGTTGTTCAAGGGTTAATTTGGAGGGCGGGGATGTGTTTACCTGTTTTTCACTTACTTTTTTTCCCTCTTCCAAATTGTTCATCCTTCTGCTCTCTTGATTTTTTTTCCTTTGCTTCAGTTTGCAAGACTCTGAATTCCTATAATGAGGCCTAAGCAAAACTAACTTCAAAAATGTCTAAAAATGGTCTAGCTTATATAGCATTGTGCCTTGGAGGCCAGTTCCCCTCTGAGTGTGTTTGATAAGAAAGAGTAGATGATTATAGGGGGGTGGGGGGAGCAGGATCCAAAACTCTGATAGTTTTACATTTTATTTAATACCGAGGATTTCAAGGTGTGACTCCAAAGTTGACAAATAGCAGTCTCAGCAGAGGTTCAGGGCAGCTGGTGGCACTGATGGACAGGTGCTGTGATTGCTGTCAGCCCTGGGCTCACCAGTGTAGAATGACTAACAGATTGAAGGTTAACTGGCTCCTCTCCCCGTTCCCAGTTTTTTAAAGTATTAAATATAAAAGCCACCATTTGAGTAAGATGTCTGCATATTTTGCTTTTTTTCCCCTTTCCAATGGTTTAGCATTTAGGGCCCTTCACTTGCCTCACTCTTTCCATGGTAACTATACACAATGCTGGCGGTGCCCGTTGGCGGTAAGTGACTAAGAGTGCTAGAGAAGAAGCTTTCAAAATGTAATCACAAAACAATTAAGAGAGGAAAAGTCCATCTGCCATCTCACATTAACACTACCAGATGTGGTTTGACTCGCTTCTCTCCCTCCCTGCCCCTTTTATTTTTACTGCTGGGTGATGTCGCCTGGACTTTGGATGTACATCCTGTCTTGTAGCAGTCTGAGCTGTTTGGTTACTGACTTCATGGTGATTTTTTCCCTTGCGCATCTTACTCAGAGTTACTGAACTCCAGTTTGGCTGGTTTTATTAATGCACTCCGCCCCCTTCCCAAACCCGTGCAGCTCTTTCCTGCCGATGCCCTCCTCATGTTCTCTCCTATTCTCCCCGACCACTCTGTTCAGCTTCCCTGACTTCCCATTCCTGCCCCTTCCTTTCTTCCTCCCCGTCCCTCTCTGTCTGGAGCTGTGGGTGTCTCTTGCTGACTGGTAGTGTCTGCTTGGTTCTGGCTGGTTTTCCTTTGAATTGCTTGGTGGCTTTCTGCTCTAGCAGCTGGTTCAAGCCCTTGCTCCATTCTGACCTTGCTGCTCACTTTCCCTCTTCTCTCCGAGTTGTTTCTTTCTTTTCTTTGTGTGTATTAACTGCATGCTCTCAATCTCATCGTTGTTGTCTCCCATTCTTTCTTTGTAAATGTGAAATGTTTACATTATCTGGTGGTCAAACTAGAGTAAATGGAGTTTCAATCTGTCTTCACACAGGAAGGGGGGAGAGGGTCACAAAATATATCAAATGTTTTTAAATTCTAGCTTCACCCAAAATTGGTCTTCTTAACATAAATCTAGTACAATGTATATTCCTAGAGGCAAAGTAAGCTGACCTTGGTGGCCCAAGCCTGTAATCTAAGCATTCCGGAGGCTGAGGTAGGAGATCACAGATTTGAGGCTAGCCTGG
This sequence comes from Rhynchomys soricoides, assembly GCA_019843965.1. Taxonomy (NCBI): domain Eukaryota; kingdom Metazoa; phylum Chordata; class Mammalia; order Rodentia; family Muridae; genus Rhynchomys; species Rhynchomys soricoides. The sequence goes on along the minus strand of JADRCH010000202.1, from coordinate 1,539,782 downwards.
CTACATAGCAAATTCCAGATTCAGCCTGAGCTTTCTAGTGAGACTTTGTTGTTTGTTGGTTTTTTGTTTTTTTGTTTTTTTTTAAAAAAGAGAGAGAGAGAGAGAGAGAGAGAGAGAGAGAGAGAGATTTATATTTCATAAGCTCCAAGCTCAAGGCAAGCTGCAGTTGAGTTTATGATGAGGCTCTGAAGTTGGTCCTGAGGCCACCCACAGTGTCCTGACTTCTCCTCCTCCCTCCTTTCTCCTTACCTTATCCTGGAGAAAGCCGAATACATGCTTTATCATGGGGTAGAGGACCACAGGACAGGAGAACTAAGCAATCACTCCTCACTGCTGACACCTGTGCCAAAGGCCCTTAGAAACTTCATCTTAAATGAGTAATCCATGTGATCTAGAAAATTCAGGATGGTCCTACAGACTGACACCATGGGATTCTTTAGTTCCTCTATTTATTTACTAAGCCCAAACAGTTTAAAAAGATAAAGAACATCAGGACAGGATATGACATCAGCATCAGGGCTCAGGTGGCAAGCCTCTGTTTTATTAACAAGCTTCAAAGTTCTTTTGTAGATATGTTTGTTCACTATTTCCTTTTTTCCAAATTGTCCTCAGTAAAGAGACATCTTAAGGCTGTCCAGAGAACTTGTAACTGCACGGTTTCTCTGCAGTGCCAAAAGGTAGAACAGCCACAGTTTTCTATTTGGAGACCAAGAAACTACATTTTACTCTTGTTAGCCTCATTTAATAAACACTTACATTAAAATTCTATGAATATATTATGATGCTGTGTTAATTATCTAAATGCTATCAGAAATTTACTTTTTAAATTATGCACTGTATTACTGGGTGAGCAGTGTAATGTTCCCTAATATGTCTCTCCCTGCCCCTCTTGTCTGCTCATTATTTTTAGGTGAATAATGCTACAGCCCGGGTCATGACCAACAAGAAGATGGTCACGCCATATGCAAATGGTGAGGAGTTACAAGCTGCCTTGGAGAACCTTTGTTCTTACATAGATATATGAAATTTTCATGACTTTCTAGGACCATCAGCTCAATTCACATTCGACCGATTAGAAAATGTTTTATCTTTACAGATTCTTTTTTTTTTTTTTTTTTTTTTTTTTAGAATTAAGCTAAGCTTTTAACTTACAAAGGTGCTTTGTTCTCATTAGCTTTCCTTATTTATCTATCTATCTATCTATCTATCTATCTATTTTTATATGAGTACACTGTCGGTGCCTTCAGATACACCAGAGAGAGCATTGGATCTCATTACAGATGGTTGTGAGCCACCATGTAACCACATGGTTGCGGGGAATTGAACTCAGGACCTCTGGAAGAGCAGTCAATGCTCTTAACTTCTGAACTATCACTCCAGCCCTCTCATTAACTTGCATCTTCTACACAGAACATGCCGCTTGAAGAAGCTATCTGCTAAAGCAGATTAGGTAGCCCATGAGCATCCTCCTCCTCCTCCGTCTCTGTAGCTCTTTGTAAAGTGGGTACTGCCACAGAGCGCTGGAGCCCCAGGCATGCCCTCCTACTGATTCTTCTTCACAGGAGTGTGATCTGCATTAGCGAGAAGTAAAACCGAGTCTCTCTTATAATTCTAGATTCCTTGCTTTCCTTAAGACCTGTCAGTAATGGCCGTGGGGCTTTAGGAATAGCTTTTTATTCCATGATGACAAGTTCAGGATGGTCCTTCTGTAAGATCAGTTAACCTGAGCTGCTACTTCAGCCCTAAGTTCTGCATTTTAGAAAACAATTTAAACTTATTTTGTGTGTTAAGAGTATAGGTGTGTGTACGTTATAGGGGGCAGTGGGATGAGAAGACAAACTTTTTTTTAAACACAGGGAGTTTAATAAACATTTGTGAGAATGGTATTTTCAATGATGGGCTGGAAAGGTGGCTTCTCAGAGAAAATGCACTAGCCCATGCAAGCCTGAAATCTTGAGTTCAGTTACTGGAACCAATGTGAAAAGCCATGTGTGGTGGCCCACATCTGTAATCCAAGCACCTTAGGCAAAAGTTTGGACTGGCTAGCCTGAAATGTGCTGTACAGTGGCAGAAACAAGAGAGGCCTTGCTTCAGCAACAAGAAGGGAGTTGTCTTCTCAGGCTGGAGAGATGGCTCAGTGGTTAGAGCACTGACTGCTCTTCCAGAGGTCCTGAGTTCAATTCCCAGCACCCACATGGTGGCTCACAACCATCTGTAATGGGATCTGATGCCTTCTGTTGTGTCTGAAGACAGCTACAGTGTACTCACATAAAATAAATGAATCTTTTTTAAAAAAAAAAAAAAAAAAAAAAGTTTGTCTTCTCATCCCACTGCCCCCTATAACGTACACACACCTATACTCTTAACACACAAAATAAGTTTAAATTGTTTTCTAAAATGCAGAACTTAGGGCTGAAGTAGCAGCTCAGGTTAACTGATCTTACAGAAGGACCCAAGATGAGTTCCCAACACCCATGTCAGGTGGCTCTAAGCTACCTGTAACTCTAGCTCTGGGGGTGAATGTGTACACACAGCATGAGCATTTTACTCCTTCTGGGAGGTGTGTGTCAGTCAGAGGACACCCACCGCCTACATAAGTCTGTTCTCTCCTTTCACCTTATGGGTCCCAGGCATCAAATAGGCTTGGTGGTAAAGACTTTTTCTTACTAAACCGCTGTGTTGGTCCTTGTGAGCATTTTTATCAGAATAAGGGATTGACTTGAGAGTGAGTTATTTCACCAGATAATGTAACCTTGGCACTAGGAAGGCTAAGACAGAAGGATAATGAGTTCCAGGGCACATAGCCTGGACTGCATAGGGCCTGGTAAGTAATTAAGACACTTAACTCCAAGCTTGATGACCTGAGTCCTTCTCCCACACCCACATGGTGAAAGGAAAAAACTAGCTTCTATGTATTGTTCTCTCACTAATGCTTGCAGACCGTACACACACACACACACCACACACACACACACACACGCACACACACACCCTTGGTTTTGAGACAGGGCTTCTCTATGTAATAGCCCTGGCTGTCCTGGAACCACTTTGTAGACCAGATTGGCCTCAAACTCACAGAAATCCACCTGCCTCTACCTTCTGAGTCCTGGGATTAAAGGCAGTGTGCGCCACTGCACCTAGCTCTGGCTCTAGGTCAGATTTTAATTCAATCTGAGAAGTCTTAATGAAGAGTCTAGTGTAAACTACTGTTACGATGGCATGTAAGGAAGTGTGTTGCAATGTAATACCAAATGATAGGTATTCTGATTTCTTTCCCTTTCTAAGCTCACAGCAGGCCATCTGGGTACAGCTGTGAGCACAGTCTGCCAAACTCCACAGTGTATTTCTGGTTCCTCTTCTTCACACTCCCTCTCCCTCCCTCCATTTTGTTTTTCTGTTCTAGTTACAGTCTGATGCTGTGATAAAACAGACAAAAGACAACTTTGGGGTCCCAGCTTTATCATTAGGGAAGTCAGGGCAGCTTTCAAGCAGAACCTGTAGAGGGTGCTGCTTAAAGATGGTACCATTGCCCTTTCCTGTAAACGCTGACCTGGGGAGGGAAACAGCCCAGAGGTGCCTGAAGCCATCCTGACCTGCAGAGCTCACTGATGTCCTCTTCTGTTTCAGGCTGGAAGTTAAGCCCAGTAGTTGGAGCTGTGTATGGCCCTGAGTTATATGCAGGTACAGTGCACTGTTTCCCTGTCTGCTACTTAATGGCATCTGTGCTTTCTCATTCATCTTTGTAACCTTCGTGGGTTTTGTTTTTTGTTTTGTTTTTAATGGACTTAGCATCCAGCTTTCAAGCTGATGTGTCCCTAGGCAATGAGGCGGCTGTGCCCTTGTCAGGAAGAGGAGGCATCAACACTTACATTCCTCTAATCAGTAAGTAGCCTACACTGACCTGCCATGGGTGTTTTGACTGCTGCCACATGTGCTAGTTTGGTCTGGTTTTGCTCTAGCATAATGCAGAACTGATGGAAAAGAATCATTCTTGAGAGAGTAATAGATACCACAATGCCCTGTTTTGTGTAACTCACTAGGAGCATCCACAAAGCAAAAGTCACTGGAGTGTGTACAGATGAACATGTAAATGTCCTATCTGTATGTGATCATAAGGATCATAAGGAAATCAGAAGATAAGAGCATGTCTAGTCTGTTACTCAAGTCTGCTCATCCCACCCACTCTCCTCTGGAGTACCACTTAGCACAGCGCCAGTGTCCAGGACAGGCCACTTTCTTACTGTCTCTAAAGTCACTTTTACCCAGGCCTGTTTCCCCTGGCAAGAGTAAC
>JADRCH010000202.1:1507158-1535091 GCA_019843965.1 Rhynchomys soricoides | reverse complement strand
AAACCAGATTGCACAGAGCAGGATGTTTGTACATGGCTTCCAGAGCAAGGAACACTTACAGCCGGCTTTTGTCTGTCTCGCTAAAGGGTACAGGGCAACTGAGGAGGTGAAAATATTTTAGACACACCAGGCAATGGCAGTGTACACCATTAATCCCAGCATTCAGGAAGCAGAGGCAGGTGGATCTCTGTGGGTTTGATGCCAGCCTGGTCTACAGAACTAGTTCCAGGACAGCCAGGGCTACACAGAGAAACCCTGTCTTTAAAACTCCTTCTTGTTTATCCATATTAAAGAAATTGAATTACAAATTAATTCTCTAAAAACTATTGTACACCTTGGAGGTTAGTACCATTAAAGATATAAAGAAGTTTCCTTTTGAGGAATAATTACTGCATAATAACAGAAATAAAATTAATAGTTGTCCAGTTAAAAAATTTGTATTAACCTGGTTTAAATCACCAACAGAAATTGAAATGTGTGCATTGTATTTTGATAAGAGTTTCTTATCAGTTCTCATCATGACTGGAAAAACCTGGAAGAAACAGTAAACACAAGATCTGTGACGAGTGAGACATGGAGTCACTGTTTGGTCATCCTGTATCTCTCTTTCCATTTCTTCTCCAAAGCCCCAGAGTCACTAGTAAATTAATTAGTATGCTTGCTATCTTTTCAGGAAAGATTTGGTGCCTGTCTTTCTACCTTTTCGATAATTGATTCTCAGTCTAGCTTTGTGCCAACTCCTGAATGCAAGTTGAAATTTCTGTCATATTTTGGGTCTCCCTTTAGTTCCTGGCTTCCCTTACCCAACTGCAGCCACCACGGCAGCCGCTTTCAGAGGAGCCCATCTGAGGGGCAGAGGGCGGACAGTGTATGGTGCAGTCCGAGCGGTACCTCCAACAGCCATCCCCGCCTATCCAGGGTAAGCATTAGATTCCAAAATCACCATTTCTAAAATAAGCCATTGGATAAAAAAAGAAGGGAAGAGAGAGTTCTCTGGCCCTCCCTGATTTCTAGGATGTTGCTTGGCAGCGTTTAGATGCTGTATGAATATTTGCAAATTAATGGACTAAGGGGCAAGAACCAAAATACAGAATTTTGACGAAGGGTCAATTCATTATATAAACCCTCTTTTTGGCCACCTTAAGCCTTGGTGACTGCTTAAGACAGTGGCCAGAGCCGTCTTGTGTTTGCGAGCAGTGTGTTGGCATGGAGTTCACTCAGCAGCGCACGAGTGTGGATTAACACTACTACAGAGAACTGAGGAGGGAGCTGGAGATCATAGTGCCAGACTGTGTCTGCTCTGCTCACCTGTCTCACCTCCCCATGCTGGGGCAGAGGCCAGCACATGCGCCCACCCCATGGTTCACTGCCTGGGTAGTGAGCAGCAAAGCTAGTTACCCACAATGGATTTGCTTTCTTTGTAGGAAACAGATTAAAAGAGGTGAATTCAAAGACAAACCAAGTCCAATTGAATCAAGGAAGAGAGGGAGAAGTAGGGGCCCGGCTGCAGCCGGCTTCTGAGATGGTAGCAGCTGGCATAGCTGAGCACCCCTCACCTTCAGTTTGGAGCGGAGGGTGTCTCATGCAGTGGAAAGATTCCATAGCAACAAACAAATCCTTTGTTTTTGAATGGGGAGAAGAAGGGAAGATGGCAGTTTGGCTTTTAGTTGTTTACCTGTGTCAGCCTGACGTATGTTTTTATATGAAGTAAATTCTCTAAGTCAGTTGTACCAGGAACTTTCTCAAAAGAGTTGACATTTCTCTTCTTCATCTTTTCTCTGCCTATGACAGGTGGTTTTTTTTGTTGTTGTTTTTGTTTTTCCTGTATTGTGGAGAAATATAAATAGCTGCAGAAAAGCCAATTAGTTGCTTTTTAGTTAAAACATAAGGGAAGAGAGGATGTCCCTTTCTGATAGCAAAATTGGCTTCACTAGGAGGTATACTAATTTAACATTCATTCATTCATAGACCAATGGACATACCATTAGGAGTCCTCCATGCTACAGAATTAAAGCATTTTTATTAGACAAGGCAAGTATGCATGCTGAAGTGGGCAGACTCCAAGACACTGCAAGGGAACTGCTTCAGAAAATAACTTTCATTTGCAATTTATAGATAATTAAATCCCATGCACTCCATCATCTCCATCTTCTGCCATGACTTGCTTTTAATTTTATCCTTTTTTTGTCTCAACTTGACCTTTGACCTTCAACCTCTGACATCTCTTTTTTAAAAAAAAAAAATTAAAGATACAGCTTTGTTTCATTAAGAAATAGTTGATTGAAACATGAAAGTGAATCTTTTACAAGCTTAGCACACTAGGAAAACTGCTCATGATGTATCTCCCATTTCCACCCAAGGAGAGAATGCACAGAGAAACATGGAACTTCCTGTTTTGTAACTTCCTGAGCTACTTCATAGCTCATTCGCTCCTAAGTCTGTGTCAGATATATATATTCGCTTAAGCGTATCTTATCTTTTATGTATGATCACATCGGTACGCCAAACACTTAATTTCCTGTGTATTCTTTTTTTATTAACTAAACCACCTGTTTACATGGAAGATGGCAAGGAGTAAGTCCAGTTTTTCCTGGGGAATGGCCTAGACTTGCTCTCCTAGAACTGCTTGTGAGCCTCTGTGCTCTGATGGCATTGGGTACAGGGATTATCAGAATTCTTATAGAATCCGGTGAATATTCACAATAAGTGATTTGCCTTAGAATAAAATATATCCGTGTTTCTAACGGCAACAGTCTTTGTAGAAGGAATGTGTTGTAGTCTTTGCCTGTGCCCGCACTGACATTGGTGAAGATTAACTCTCCTCAACCTCTGTGCTCCCCATTCTTCAGCTTTCACCTAGGCAAGTCTTTTAGGGAAATGCAGTGGAAAGGCAGATTCATCCCACTATCAGACTTTAAGTCCGTGGACACTAACACAGGTAAAGCCTGCCTACAGACACCAGGAGTTCGTCTGCTTTTCCTTCTACTCAAAAACAGAGGTCTAATGTTTAGGTGTATTGTAAGGTGTGACCTTGCAACTTTTAGATATAAGACTTAGTGGCCCTACTGGTTATGTTAGCTCATTCATTATAATGGGAAAATGAAATTACCCATTTTACTTAGCTAGTAAACCAAAACAGATTTTTAGAAATATATAAAACAGCCAAGTCTTGACCTGACAAATGTGAAGAAAATCTTTTCTCTCTACCATTGTTAATGTCTTTTGCTCCCAAAATAATATTTGGGGGAAAATCTATATATACACAAGCACTTCATAAGTCTACATTTTAAGAATAATAGTCTACTACTACTCCAGATTTTTGTTTAAAAAACTAATAGTGCCAGCCTGGCAAAGCCTATTCCCAGACAGGAGAGTGAGCCATGCCATCAGGTTCACAATCAAGGACAGGCCTAGTCGTGACCAAAGTTTCAGTTACCAATTGTATGTTTCAGAATTCTTTGAATACTCTGTTAGTTAGACAAGAACCCTTAAAATCTTCCAGTTGCTCCTTCCCACTCTGGATTATATTGTTACTATCTGGGATCCCACTGCACCTTTCAATTCTTGGACCAATCACCTTAACCTTGAGCTCATTACCTCTGCTTGTGAAAGCAATGCATTGTGGGTATTTTTGGTTGTTTTGTTCTTTTGGTTTTTTGTTTTTTGTTTTTTGTTTTTTTAATTACATTTCTCTGTTTACTTTGGTCAGAATTGATTGACTTGTTTTTCCAAGATGTTGCATTGGTTCTTAAAAATGCTGAATAATAATACTTTGCATGCTTGTGTGATCAGCCAAATCTTATCGCATGTCTAATGTGCAGGGTAAAAAGCAGGTGATGTATGGATAACAGGAAAATCTATACTTTCAAAAATGAAAATAACTACTAAGCATCATTTGAAACACACTTACAAATAGCTCCTGTCCTAATGGAATTCACCTTGCCCACTCTCCTCCTGAAATTAAGCCCTCGCCATCCCTACCCTGCTGTGAAAGAATAGCAAATGTTTAAAAGTACTGATGCTAACGGTGGTCTGTGTAACAGCAGGTCTCAGACAGCTACATGCGGCCCTGCCAGGAGCATGGCTTCTGTCACTGGTCTGCGTCATCCAGGGTCCAGGTGCTTCGTCTAGTTTTGCAGACCCTTAGCCCTCCTCACATGTGACTCCTGGAGCCATGGAGCACATACATCTCTGTCACCAGCTTGCTGCGGCCCCATGTCCAGGTCACATTCATACATCACCTGCCTGTGTAGCGCATGTGCATGCTGCCGTCCTCAATAACCGGAATGTGTTTCTGTTCTTTTGTTTTTTGTTTTTGTTTTTGTGTGGATTTCTGCAGTGTGGTTTACCAGGACGGATTTTACGGTGCTGACCTCTATGTAAGTACACACACTGGGGCCTTTTTGACCCCATCCCCTGACAAGCCAGCCTTTTTTTTCTGTTTAATTTGTTTTATTTTTATTTTTTTGTTTCCTTTTTTAAAAATATAATTTAATTTTTATTTTCCTTTTTCCTTGTGGATATATATATATATTTATATATTTTAAGAATGCAAGCATGCTTCTCTGCCACTGCGCTTGCCCCTGGGTGCAAAAACTAAGTCTATGGGTCTTGTAATGGTTGCTGGGGTCAGTCTGCTGGACATATTCTTCCCCTTCCCTGTGCCCACAAACACTCTAGGTATCTCTTACCCTGTGAGATGATCAGCAGGTTTAAAGTCGTATTGTTGTCGCGTCATCTGCATACATAAGTGACAGGACTAGCTTACCTGACACCAGCTCTTCCCCGTCTCTGCTTTTCTCTCCACCCCACACCCTCGTTAAAGTGTTAGGGCTTCATTTTATGTAACAAAGCTTTCTGAACTGTATGCTGTCTAACTTTATATGACTTGAAGAACATAAACTCGTGAAAGTGACATCGTCAACTGGTATCATACAGTGTAGTAGTTAGGGAGAGGCATGTACAGTCTTGGAGGATCACAGATACTCAGTTTCAGTCTACCTGGAAGTGTCTTTCCTAGGAGTCAAGCCAGGGAAACTGGGGAGTATAAGTAGCAGCCTGGACTCTGACGTCAGTTCAGTTATCGTGAAGATTTGCCAATTTCAGCAGGCACATTGATGTTTAACCCATCATCCGTCAGCTGGAGATAAAGTTCCATGTTCTGTGATGTGTTGGTCACATACACTTCAAAGGAATCTAGCTGACATGGGAAAAGCTTTTGAGTTTTAAGGACTATCATTTGGTGCCTTTCAAATGGTCTTTTTCTGAATGCCAGCATAGTCAACTGACCCAAATCATTAAGGCAATTCTCTAAAAGAGACTTAGCAGTGGGAAGTTACTCTGAGGTAGGTCAGTGTGTCCAGGAAGCACTTTGTCTGCCCTCTCGTCTCTACTGTCAAGAGGCTGTTGTGCCTGCTTCCTCAGCAGTATGATGTCAGGCCATTCAGAGACTCTGAAGCTGCTTTCTCAGGCCAGCTGGGTCTGGCTGTGCTGTCTAGAGTAGGCCTTCAGAGTGTGTCTACCTTGTAAAGGAACCTTAGGTAGGGGGTTCTCCGTATTCTCATGAAACTCACTTTCATATTATTTGTTTTTGGAATCTACTGTAGTTGAGTTAGTTCCCCAACTGAAGTTTTGGAGGATTTTTTTGTTTTGTTTTTGTTGCTTTTTATGTAATATCTTCCTTATTTGGGATTTTGTTTTGTTTTTTAAGATTTATTTATTTTATATACTTGATGCTGTCTTCAGACACCCCAGAAGAAGGCATTAGATCCCATTACAGATGGTTATGAGCCACCACGTGGTTGCTGGGAATTGAACTCAGGACCCCTGGAAGGGCAGTCAGTGCTCTTAACCGCTGAGCCATCTCTCCAGCCCAGGGATTTTTAAAGCGTATCCTGCTTCTATCCCAGTTTTGCCTGCTCTTATCGTAAACCAACTGACTGAATGTTTGGCTATGGCTCTCCTGTTTTCTTATTTTGCATTGCAACATCTTTTCTGTGCCCATCAAAAGGATCTTTTATTTTGTTGTGTTTTTTAATCTAAATGAATAATCTACAGAATCTTAAACTAATAGTCCAGTGGCTTGGTCAAAATGCCCTTCCAGTGGCCCCCTGCTAGCTAGAGCCCTGCTGCCTGTTCCCTGCCTCTCCTTCTCTCCCATCTAAAACAGAGTTCTTGGGAGGACACAGGCTGGTCACTAACTAGTGCTGAGATGGTGTTCTCGCTAGAGCCCGTAAACTGATGGTGCACATGGGAGGAGCTGAGGAGGGTTCTTAAAAGCACACACAGAACTGACTGTTCTCCTCAGAATTTGCTCTACTTCTCTCTGCATTTCCTAACGGTGGAAATCTATCACCATACCTTTGTATCTAGTTTCCTCAAAAGTGTGTACTAGAATAGGGTGAGTGCAGGATTTGTGTCAAAAACCACTCTGGCCCAGGCAGAGGGACTTCAGTGCAGGTTCTACTAAGTCTTCCTTCTCTCTGCTGCTCTGAGAGTGGTACCTAGGAGCCCTTTTCTCTTTTCTTTTCTTTCTGCTTCCTTATGGCTTACTTTGGTCTGAAGACCAAATGTCTTGATCTAGCCATCGCATCCTCTATTTGTAAAGAGCCCTGCCCTTCCAGGATAGGTGTGTGTCCACTCCCCATCCCTGCTGCCTCCCTTTTTCCCATTAAGAAGGCTGCAGTTCACCCTAGTTTATCTTTAAGTGGGATAACAAACACTCCTGATTCTCATCCTGTGAAAAGCATGCTTGCATCCAAAGGAAAGAAAAGGCTGGCAGCCCATGGTGGGCTCTTTGTATGATTGTTTTCCTTCCACAGCTGTGTTTTTGAACTGCTCTTCCTGTGTTCTGTTATAGAATAGTGTTACAGGAACCAATCATTAGCGCTAAAATACCTCAGGTAGGAGTGCCAGTGTGACCTGCCAATCAATCAGATTGTGGATTGCAGTGAAAAAATTGAATTATACTAACCACTCCAGCTCCACGTTAGAGATGGGAACAGAGGCTTTTTTGGACAATCAAGACTTGTGAGCGTGTGATCTAAGCCCTGCTACCTTAGCAGTGCCCACATCACATCCACACATCATGGCACTTCCTTCAAAATGAGCCTTCCAGTCCCCTCAACACACATCAGCCATGGGCAGGCACATTAATCACATGCACAATCCACGATTCACTATCCGACCACTGCTGCCCCTTTCAGCCTGTCAGTCACAGTTGCCTGTACCTATTTAAACTTGTCTTTTATACTGGAGACCTTAGCAGCTGAGAGTGCTAACTGTGAAGGAGATGGCAAAAGGAGGCAGCCAGAAGTCTGCCCGCGTGGGGCCTTAAGTCCCATGTTTAGCTGCCTAGTGAGATCAGAGTGGGAGGGGGACTGTGCTGCTACAGAAGTGTGGAGCTGTTACAGGTCTGCACATGCTGGGCCGAGCAGCTCCTGTGCCTTCTTTCTTCCCCTGATAAGCTCAGTAAGTGTTTGGATAACAGCTCGTTTGTTAGAAAGTTTTCCCAATAGCTTGATGCTCAGATAAAAAAGAATAGTCCATAATTTAATAACCCAGTTACTTCATGTAACCCAGTGATATTTTAGAAATGAACTAACTTGGAGAAATGTGGAATAGCAAAGTATTTGAAAGATTTAATTCATTAAAGTTCATCTCTCATAAATCATGTAAGTCAAGATAATGAAGTTGATCATAACAGTTTCTCTCCTTAACACCAAATTTAAATGATGATGAGATGGAACTTAAATGACACTTTTGGAATTTATAGATATGTCTATTCAGAGCAGAAATTTTAAATTTTGTCTTTCAAGCCTATGCTGTGTCTGCATGAGAACTCACTGTCTCCTGTGGCTGAAGCTCTCAGCCGTCGTAGGGAAAGAGGGCATTAGGATCATCCAGGGCCAAACATTAGACCCTTGCTAAGTAGAACAGATCTCTACTCCTCGGTGGTGATGAATCGTCACTCCTGCCAGCCCCCGCACACACACTCGTACGTGTACACACTTGCCTTGCTCTGTCCATCTGCACACTACATGGGATAAGCTTTCATTTGTCTGCTGGTCTTGGGCTGCACACTTTCCTCCTCAGTGTCACATGTCATTGTCTTTCAGGTAGAAAGAAGGTGTCTTGACATCACATGCTCACCAAAGTCCTGTTTTAATGTAAACCAAAAGCTAAAATAAAATTAAATTAAAGGCAAGGTTAAAATTCAGACAAGATGAAAATCTTTAGGTGTTCAGACAAGGGTCACATGCAGGGGAGCGATGGTTAGAACTTCTCTTTTGTTTCAAACATACCTGCAGAAATGTTACAGAAGAATCCCAGTGGCACAGAGCTAATTCTGTGATAAATCTGATTCAGGGAAGAAGAGTAGAAACCTCAAAGAGGTGACACTGGGTATGGGAAATAGGCTTTCCTTTAACACTTTGGAAAGTCATTAGCAAAGGGGCTTAAAGTAGCAGCATTTAGCTTTGAGAAGAAGCTGGAAGTGGGAGCAGAAATATGACAAATAATTGAAAAAAACAAAATCTCAAATCCGGGAGAAACTTGGAAGAACACTAGATGAGAATCTGCAGTTGCTCCCAGAGAGTGCACGCCTGGTGCACTCTGTTGTCAGAGCCAGGTGGCTGAATAGTGGGCTTGGGCCACCAAATGGGGAGCACTAGGCATTGTTTAGAAAGGTTACAAAGAAAATTAACTGCTTTTCAAGGGGCATGTGTGGATTTGAACCAGGCTTAGCTGTGCCAGACTTAGGCAGCTGAGTTCCAGAAGCCGTCTGTGTGTGCCCTCCTACACTCTGGTGTGCTGTGGCCATGCTAATCCCCATTTTTTGTTTTATTTCAAATCACACACAGATAGAATCTACAAACTGCTTCAGATCCAACAGGTCTGATTGTGTGTAAATACATATGTCCTTTTTAATTTTTATTAATGGTTGCTTCAGTTTTGCATCAGTGCATGGTTAAAAGCAATACACATCAGCTATTCATGACTTCATATCTCCAAATGAATTATTTCTCCTCTTTTTTTGTTTGTTTGTTTGTGCAGTCAGCTGAAGAAATGTTAACATCTCACTCTAAATCTCAGTGGAGTCTCTGTTCCCTTCTCTGATATAACAGATGGGTTACTGCTTGTCATAATTATTAACATTGTGGTATGGGCCAGGGCTCGGGTGGGCAAGATTGACTCTTCCTTTGGGCTGGGGAGGGGCCAGTCGTTAGGGTATGGAATGTTAACTCAAGTGGTGACTGACTGTTTCCGTAATACCAGGTCGTTGTGGCTGCACGCTCTAGTAATTGAGGCTGTGTACTTCACCGAGCTTGTGGTAGAGCCTAGGGCAAACCGCTGTCCCAAGAGAATGCTGGGATAGATAGAGTTAGCCAGTGCCAGTCTGGACGTGGTGGTTTTGCTGTTGTTTTAGCTCCGGATGTCGGCATGCTCAGTTTTAATGTGATTAATATTAATGTGGCGCCACCCCCACCCCACCCCCACGCCTGAGCCCTCTTCTCCTTCCTCCCACCTTGTTCTTTTTGAAAATTTTAAGAAACAGTAATGAAAACCTTGGTGTTTCAAACTGCACTTTGCTCTCATGTTCTATATATAAGTGCCTTCAAATTTACTGGTTAAAGTAAAATCAGGAGATGGGGGCCTCTTAGCTCCGATCTTTGTACACTGTAAAACCTAGAATGCAACTAAGTCAATTGTTATAGATTTTGTCCTGAATTTTATGTAAGGTTCTATAGAATATCCAATTTCAGCAAAAGCAGAAAGACTCTGGAGTAAGATGTATCTAAGAGGAATCACTTTCTGGTACGCAGTGCACTTTTCCTTAGGCATGGTTGAATTACCAGGTTGCTTTGGTAAAGTATTACCCGTCCAGCCCCCATGTAGACTACCTTCAAATGACTTCTGTTAAAAGACCTCTGCTGATCAAAAGTATTAATGTAGTTTTTCTTGTTGCCAGTATTCTCCCAAGCCCATCAGTCAGTGTCAATAAAATATTTCATCCTGTCCTATACTTGAAGCACAGAGAGCTTCAGAGAGTCAGTCAGACCCCAAAGTCAGAGCCTGCTCGTGAAAGCAAATTACTGCAGATGGAGAAGGCCTGTTTCCTTCCTAATAGGAAGGACCTAAGCCACTGAGAGAACCATCTCTTAGGAGCCCTTCCTCCCAGTTAGCAGCCACAACTCAGAGCTGCGATTGGAGACAGCATGCAGAGTGTAGCCCCCACATGCTCTTCAAGCTCCCAGGGATCAGTCCTGAATCTGAACCATCAACAAGAACCTGAAGCCTTGCTCCAGTCTGTAAGCACTATACCTAGCTAAGCATAGATCAAGTGATAGTTGTTTTCACTATCTTAGAGTTCTAAAATTGTAAAGATTATCTTGCTGTGTGAAAGAATGCTGAAGAGAAAGCACATAGTACCAGAGTACCTTTGTTACAAAGAAATTTCACTAAAGATTTGGCTTCCATTCTGAAAAATGGAACCATATCTAAATAGAATGAACAGCTGAGGCTTCATGGTCCAGATAAAGACTGAACCATAATGGTGAGCTTTTTGTTCTCTAACCAATGCGTTCATCACCTTGTGTCCTCCTCTTTGGAGGCTTAAGGACTGAGGTAAAGAAGGACTGGAGCTAGCTAGCCCTGTGGAGCCAGTTGTGAGGCATTGCGGGGGTAGTCCAGCCTGCTCTTGCGATAGACATGGCTGAAGGTCACAGGATGCTTCATGCCACACTCCATTTTGGCCATGTCACTGCAGGGTTTGATAATGGTAACTCGGACTGTCCGAGGTGTGCCACCTGTAGAAAGGGTGGCAACAAAGGAGTGTTGCACAGCAGCTGAGAGCCAGTGCACTTTAAACATGTATTTGAAGCTGCTGACCCTGACTTCTTACAGCATGTACTGGGAGAACTCCTCATAGTGCTGGTGTTTTACTAGAGAAAGCTTACAAGCTCATAAAGTCATTTTCCACAATGAAAGTTATCAGGAATCAAAGAAGCCATCCAGAGCTGCTAGGTAGGGAAGAGCAAGGATCCCATTAGAAAATACTTCCCAGCCAGGCGTGGTGGCACACACCTTAAATCCCAGCACTCAGGAGGAAGAGGCAGGTGATTCTATAAGTTCAAAGCCAGCCTGGTCTACATAGCAAGTTCCCAGACAGCATAGGGTAGCTCTGTCTCTAAGCTAGAGATATCATCTCCAAATCTGTGTGCCTGTGCGTGCACACACACAAACACATCTTTTCAACCTCAAAAAAAAAATGGAAATGTGGAATATCTCTTGCACAGTTAGCAAAAAAAAAAAAAAAACCTGATCATTCAAAGGAAAAAGAATGGGATACTTCAGCTGACAGGAGACGTGGGCCTCTACAGGAATAAACACTTTTATCTGTCATTCATGACTGAACCAACTGATCAGATAACTTTGACAGCCAAAGGATGGCAATAAAAATGTGTAACTGGTCAGGTGGTGGTGGCACATACCTTTAATCCCAGCACTCAGAAGGCAGAGGCAGGAGGATCTCTGAATTCAAGGGCAGCCTGGTCTACAGAGTAAGTTCCAGGACAGCTAGGGCTACACAAAGAAACCCTGTCTCGGGTTTTTTGCAGTTTTTTGCTTGCTTGTTTGGTTGGTTGGTTTTTAAGTATCTCTGAATTAGATTTAGATAAAGTGGGTGGGGTTAGAAGGATACAGTGAGGTCCTACCAGTTGTATTGGCCTGTCTCACTGTCCTTGAGTCCTTCCAGAAGGGACATCTCTGTTCGTACACACATTGATTGCCTTTGTTTAGCTCATCAAAATGCAGGTGGAGTGGCAGGCTGCGATGGTTCTGAGTTCCTTAGGACTTCTAAGAAAGTATATAATTCATTGGGAAAACAGCTCCCAGAGACTCCTATGCAAAAAGGAAGCAGCTGAGGTCTGTCTGACCTCGTCAGAGCTAGTCAAATGCTCCTAAGCCACTTGCAATCTGATTTCCCCAAGTCTGGAAGTGGGCTAGAGTTGAGGTTTTCCTGGAGAGAACTAGGTTTAAGCGTTTTAGCTTTTAAAGTCACAGTCTCTGCCCCCACCACTCTGACAAGTGGGTGGTAGATTTATTGATTCACAGGCAGTTCTCTGATGTCTGGTCGGCTTGGCTCTTCCTTCTCAGTTGTTGCTCTTGACAGACATGCTCTGCCAGATGGATCCAAGCTCTGGGTTAGATCTTCCTGTGACCTGCTGCATTCTCTTAGTGACAAGCCAGTCTCAGTACAGAAAATCTGACATTGACACTGATGGGTGTAGTAGATTTTAACTGTTATACGCACATTGACTCAGTTCTCCGAACATTTCATGAATATTTTCCCTGTCAAGAGTTCTAAAAAACACTGTGAAGTAAGATCCAAAATCATATCTGTATTTCTTAAAATTACTAGGTAGTACCCATGTACTTTATTTTTCTTACTGTCACAAATTGGAAAGCAAATTCCTACATTGGCTAAAGCTTGATTTCCTACCATAGGAGGAGCATGCAAACTGGTGCAGTTTGAAACATCTCTTTCCATGTGTGTCTGTGTTTGTGTCTGTCCTTGTGTCTACACGTGTGTGTCTGTATGGGGGGGAGGGGTGTCTGTCTTAGGGAGAGGTAGCTGTAAAGTCAGTTCTCTTCTCTCCTGTAGGGTGGATATGCAGCCTACAGATATGCACAGCCTGCTACTGCAACCGCAGCCACAGCTGCTGCAGCCGCTGCAGCCGCTTACAGCGACGGGTATGTACAGAGGCAGAGGCAGCAGGCCCTGCGCACGGTGCTGTCTGCAGCATCCCTCTCCTCCTCCACCATTTCCAGAATTTCCCTGAGTCCTTGGGCTTCTGCCAGCCTGGCTCTTTCTGGAACCTGTTCTTCATGGCTTCTGCCACACAGCACCCAGGCCTAGCTCTTCCTGTATTTGCTCTCTTATTTTGTCTCTTTGGCTGAGATTACAGTTGGTCTTTCCCATTTGACCCCTTCTTTGCCATTTTATAGTAGTGAGGATTTCCCAGTTACTGCACTGAGGAACAGAGATAGAAAGGCTTCTTCCGTCTGCCATTTTCCCTACTAATATCCAAGTCTGCAGCACAGGGCCTTCAGTCTCAGTCTCACCTGATTCCATCTGACCGTGATTCTCCTTTCCAGTTACGGCAGGGTGTACACAGCTGACCCCTACCATGCCCTCGCCCCTGCCGCCAGCTATGGAGTTGGCGCTGTGGTAAGTTTCTATACCTTTTTTCTTAAGCCATGTTTCCTCTACATGCAAATTTTGAAAGATCTGGGGAAGTGATGCATTGTCATATTGTCCATTGCCAAAGTGCGGAAGCCATATGAGACCCTGGGAATTTATGGCACTTGCTTTACCTGTATATCTGGAAAGGCAGTAGGAAGGAGGGGTTAATGGTGACAGCCTTCCCAAGTAATGGCATCATTTAGGAGAGGGCAAAGGGAATGGGTTCCTTTACCAGGTGCATACCAGTAGCATAGTGTTCTTGATAGTACAAAGGCTTGGCTGTGTTAAGGTGTCCGGTTCTCACAGCATGCTCTTAGTGTACTCAGTTTTTAATTGCTGATGCCAAACAATGTGCCTGCTGCCCTCCTGCCTTCTGGTATGTAGCACTGGGACTGCAGTGTTGTGAACACTGCAGAGGCAGTTTCTAGTAGCAGTTATAGGGAAGTACAGAAGACGTATGTAGAGCAAGTCTAGAATAATCCATAGGACTGATGTTCTCGCTGTAGCCTTCTCGGATTTGGCTTAGATGCCTTTACTGCTGATTGGTATTCATAGTTGCAAGGACAGGCAACTCCATAGTGATGCTAAATGAAAAATCCCATACCCTGAAAGAAGGACCCAGGAGAAGATTCCTGGGAAATAAAATAAGTTAGCAGAGAAAGTCAGTTGGTCAAGGTAAGGAACCAAGCAGAGTGTGAGCACATGCATACCTCAGACTCAGCCACAGTGTTGGAAGGTTATCGTCACTGAACACATGTAGACCTGTTCCCTTGTTAGCCTCTTTCCTGGTGCTGTGCACGAGTCATGCAGGAGGACGTGTCTAGTTATATGCAAACACTAAACCTTTCTATTGAGAGACCAGAGTTGTTGCAGTTTGGGTATCCATGGGCATTTCTTGAATTGGTACCCCATGGATACAGAGAAACAACTGTATTTTATAGATTATAGAGGTGATCTGTTTCATTGGTTGAAAAATTAGCTTGGGTTTAAATGTGGCATCATCCTGAACACAGCATGTGACCACCTCTGCCAAGAAGTAGTCAGAGATCGCATGCTCTGACAATCATGTGTTTAAGGGGAGCTCAGCCATCCAGTTTCAGCCAGGACTTGTAGCAGCATCACAAAGACAGGTAGATGTATGGAAACTGTGTCAAGTCCACCTTCTGTGCCTAGTCGGACAACTGTGTAGTCAGCCATTACGATGTCTCTACTGCCTGGTTGCCAGGAGAGAGAGGTGCTCTCTCCGGACATGTTGCTTCATTTTTAATGCTTTTCTCATCCTTTCAATATTCTTGTGTCTCTGCTTACTGCAGGCGAGTTTGTACCGAGGTGGCTACAGCCGATTTGCCCCCTACTGAAGTGACGTGAGACCCCTGCAAATGGGACAGCCCCAGTTCACGAGGCCTGGCTATTGCAATATTTCCTAGTAGAGGACTCTATAGCAAGATGGAGAGGAGAACAAACAAAAGAGAGAATACTTTTTTATACCTCACTATGTTCTTTGAATATGTATTTTTCCTTTAAATTTCTGCCTTTAATTCTTTTGTTCCAAAGATTGTGCTTTTTTTGTTTGTTTTGTTTTTTGTTTTTGAATTTTTGTTTTTGTTTGGAGGGGGTTGGTTTTTTTGGTTTTTGTTTTGTTTTTTTGTTTGGTTTTTTTTGTTGTTGTTGTTTTTATTTTTGCTTTTTTAAAACTGTGGTTTTAAAAAAAAAAAAAAAAAAAAAAAGATAGTGCATTTCCACGTCTGTATGTCCACGCTTAGCTTACTCTGTTGGTCACAGAAGAGGCAGTCAAGGAGGAAGGAGCTGATACATGTATTTGATCAGAAGCCAGCAGACAGAATTACCAAAGTGGATCTGGTGCTGATGGCTGGGGGGGCCAAGCAGAGTGGAGGCCAGTTCTGAGGCAGTATGCCCTTCTGGCCTGTGTTTGGCTGGAGGCTCTGACTGCCTTTAGGTAGGAGTTTGTGCTTACCATGCAGGAGAATTTAAAAGATGCTTTTCTCTCCTCTTCCCTCCTGCTTTGTATTCTTTTTACGATCATCTACAGGCACAGCCTGAGAGTGTTGGCATGGGTTTTGGAATTACAGTACTGGTATTTCTAAGCATGCTCTCAGACTGTGGATGAGAAACACCTCAGTACAACAGTGATCTTGGACTGAGCTCCAGAATAGGAAAACACTTATTTCTTTTCTTTTCAGAAGTCCCAGCATTCCTGCGGGGCTGCTGCCCCTTTAATTGAGCCACTGTGCAACTCCTCTGTTCTTTTATTAACATTGCTACGCCCATGTCCTCAAGATTCAGGCATTTGGGATCCAGGAACCGAAGAATGAGTAGTCAGTGGCCAGATCCTCTCCCTCTCCCCCCACCCCCTTCCTCTCCCACCCCCCAGGTATCTGGGCACAGCATGAGGATTAAAAGTACAAATTGTTCAGAGCCATTAAAGAGTGTGCAGAAGAGAAAAGGGGGAGTGTTCAATCTGATATCCCTTCGTTTTCTTGCAGCATGTACAGAGTAAGAAAGGCATCAGAAAGCCTCTGCTGGGGCAGGATAAGGAACCAAGCCCCTAGGCTGGCTGTCCCTACAAGTGTGCTGATGAGGACCAGGAAGGGCAGGCAGAGGCAGTTTGTCCTCACTCCAAAGCCATAGGAATTTCCATCTTCCAGAGCCTCTGTGAGTCTCCAGCCCTTGTGGCCACTGCATCCAGCTTCACAGTGTCCTCCAGAGTCACAACCAAGCACCTGGACCCTTCGGGGAACATTAAGAAGACAGGCCATGGACTTTAAGCCTATCTTGGAAGGAGGATGTAAAATGGCAAGGGTCCTCCTGCAGGGGCCATGGCAGTGAAACTTGGCTTCAGATTTGTTTCCAAAGGACTTCTTTCTCCCCCAGATCTGAGATGTATCCGAAAGGCAAGGGTCCCACAGAGGCTCCAAAATGAAGGCATTAGGAAATGGGACTGTCAGCTGGCTCCCTGATCAGTTCACCTGAAGAAATGCTGCTAAAGGGAGTAGTTCAGAGACATGTGCTTTGGTTTTGTTTAGGGTCTGTTTTAGGGTTATTTTATTGGGGTTTGGTTCTTCTGTCGTCATTGTTGTTGCCTCTGCCTCTACACATTTGACTGATTAATGATTCGTGTCCCTGAATTAAAGTGGCTGACATTTGACCGCATCAAGCATCCTTTTGTAAGCAGGAGGGCTGTGGCCTGCAGGTGACACATACCATCCTGCCCTCAGATCCATCTCCCAAGATATCTGAGGAGGCAACATGGAAGCCAGAGACCTCAGTGTAGTCATTGATCCTGGGGCAACATGTGGAATAGGAGACAAGACTGCCTGCCTACTGGCCACTTACGGAGTTCCTTTCCCCCAAGCCAAAGTTTGGTTTGTTGTTGCTGTTATGACAGTTTTCACTGTACATGCATAAATATTTTAGTTAGGGAAAGGATGGGCTGAGCCTTTTGGAGTTCTAGAGAATGGGGGCAGAGGGGTTTTTCTTTGTTTCTTTTTGAGAAAATTTACTGGCTAAAGGAACAGACATTTTGGGTCTTTGTTTAATAAGAGCCATTCTCACAAAAAGACAAGCCCCTTCACCTCGTGGAGACTAGGCCAGTCCCTCGACTATTGTATCCACAAACGGTAGAAAGGGAGAAAGAATTGAGGAAGGCTTCTTTTTTCCTAGACAGGAATAAGGGTGGCCATGCAGGATGAAGAGGACAGTCCCCATGGCCCATGCTGGAGGGGCCTGCAGGGCCTGCATGCACTTCAGTTCAGCTGGTTCTGGCTGAGGCCTCCAAGGCCAGTCTGTTTGCCAGCACGTCTCTGCTGCATGTACAAGGACGCTCTCCGATGCCACTTCCTCAAGCTCTTTTCCAAGGAAGACTAGATGGAGTTGACTTTTTATGCAAGGGTCTTTGGATTTGAGGGTGAGCACTGAGAGTTGGCTCCCCGAAGTGTCTGGATTTCACTGTATTGGCCTCATGGTTGGTCCTCAAGGCCACTGTGTTGGCATGTTGGATTTAGGAAAAGCAGACTAGAGGAGATGGGCATTTTCATGACTCTGTTAGAGGATTCTGGGTGATGATTTCAAAAAGATGGCTGATGCTGAGTTGCAGTGTGAGAAGGGCATTTTCTCTATGGCCTGGGCTTTCTATGCTGCGAATCTTACTAGAAGCTGGTCTCCTTTAAGGAGACTTGTAGTGAAAATGTTTTGTCTGGCTGTTCCTCTTTCAGCCCAGAGAGCTGCCTTAGGTCTTTTCTAGAATTTCTGTGTTACTTAGTTCAACCTCAGCCCAGAAGCACCATGCTACTTGTCATTTTAAGGCTCTCAGGTTTCCAGGAACCTCCACCACCGTTACCCTGCAGCAGCCGCTGTTTGAACTGAGCCAACGTGTTTCCTTCCCTTGGAAACCGCCTGGCGCTCGGCTCTTAGTTTAAGGAGAGCATGTGGCTTTTCCTCAAACGTGGACTCCTCAGGGGCTGAACTGTTTAGTTTAGGCTGGGCTTTCTTAGAGGCGCAGCCGGCAGGTCCATGACCACCTCCATCCTGTACCTAGTCATGTAGCTTCCAGACCCAAGGGAACATAAGACGAGAAGGCAATGAAGCTATGCAAGAAAAGCATAGTGTGACCCTCCCTGTGCCAGGCGAACAAGGACAACCAAGGACAGTCTGAACGCAGGTGTGCCAGGAAGGGTGGGAAGCTGCCTGGCAAACCTTCCCCTTTGGCCCAGCCAGTTCTCCACTACTCAAAACTCTAGCATGGCAATGTTTGCAAAATCGCAGACTTTTCCCCTGGAAATTAGGAGGGAAGGGACTTTGGGGGGTGGGGACGGGTCGTGGTGTTTTAAAGCATAAGTTACCTGTTTGCACTGTTTTCACATAGGAAACAATAGTGGGCACAGTGAACATCTAATGTAAACGTGTGTTTTATTTTGTCATGCTCTTGAGAATGTCTGATCATTTGTAGTATACACCAGTGACACTTGATTCTCTGTTGCATAAAACACTATATTTTTGGAAATGTTGCTGTCCGGAAGCCTCTCCCACCCTCTCCCTCTCCCGTGTACCTCCTTTCTCCTTGCTTCCTCATCAGCCAGGCACTTGCCATCCCTGGGCTCGAGCGGGAAACAGGACCCCATCCCAAGCAGGCTCTGGGTGTCCTAAGCCAGCATGTGTCCTCTAGGTTACTGAGTGCAGGACAGTCCCTTGGCAACTTTCCTTTCGAAAGGCTCACCAACTACCACAGGTTGCCAAGCTCTTCAGCAAGGCAATAGAAGTGAACCAGGGGGCACGGGTCCCTGAAGTATTGTGGTTGGCTGTGGAAGCCATGTTCTTATGCAAGTTACCGAAACTGTAGCCAGTTACAGTGTACTCAGGAAAACGGTAAATGAGTTCAGCCATGGTGGTGCTGGCTGGCAGGGGTTGGTAACTGAGAACTGCCCATCAGCCAGAACTCAACCTTGCCTTGACAGAGACCTCCCACCTAGGGGGCAGCCCTCTGTACACGCCAGCGCTTGGGGGGGGGGGGTTCATTCACCCTGGCAGGCAAAAAGGGAACAGCAATGTTCTTTCCTTCCCTCCCTCTTGGTTACCAATGCCAGATTCCCAGGGGCACGCGAGTTTTTGAGTTTTTCAGAAAATGCTTTTGGTTTGTTTTTTCCGGGGACTGATGTGCTTTAATCACTGTCTGTCCCCATCAGGACTCCTAGCTTAGCTGTTTTCTTGTATTTTCTGTTCACAGTATTTTTTTGTGTGCGTGTTTGTTGGGCAGCTCATTTTGGCTGCATTATATATCGAGTGATGAACTGATCCTCCCCTCCCCTCCCCCCCAAGAGACATGACTTTTCCCTACGTCAGCATTCAGCTTGTGAATAGCTAGAGCCACCCAGGGGCTGACACGTGTAAGCAAGAGCTGCAGAGCGAACTGAGGCTCTCAGTTTTTGAGTCTCTATCTTTTCAAGGCTCAAAGTTCCACAGAACCTCGCTCTTCTCCACACCCCTGTGGCAGGGAGTGGCCTGCCCAGCACATGTGGTTTCCCCATGGCAGGACAGGTACCACTGGGACATGGAGGCATACACGGATGCTTGTCCAATTGACCACCCAGCTGTGTCTCCTTCCCTCTCACCTCCTAGGGCACCCGAGCTGCTTGCCCAGGGTCCTGTTTCCCTGCTAACTCCAGAGAAGCACCCAGGGCTTTGTGACAGTCTCTAACTCCCTCCCTCTCTCCTCCTCCTCCTTAAGAATCCTATTGTACAGTAGCTTTCAGACCAGACAGTATTCATTGGGTTACTCCTATTATTATCAAGTAGCTGGAATTGTGAAGGTTGGAGTAGTTAGATCTTTAGCTTTTATTCATTATTTTTTGTATTACTCTCCATGTGTATAAATTATTGATCATGTTGCTGGCTTTTATAAACTCTTAGCAAAGGAGGGGCCCTGCCTCAGCCTTTGCAAATGGTAATGAAGCACTGTTTTTAAATAAAAGAGAGAAACACCACCTCTGGCAGTCTTTGGAACCTTCTTTCTTGCCTGGACTCCAGGCTCTAACCAGGAAAGAGGAGGAGTAACCACAGCCCTTCTCCCTGAAAGGCTTCTGAGTGGCCAGGAGCTAGGAGAGAGGCGACCCCTCCAGCTGCTCTTTGGCTGGCAGCAGGCTTCCATCTGTCTGAGGTGAAGTACATTTGCTGCTTTCCTTCATCCAGGTCCAGGCAGCCCAGCTCCTATCTACCTGGTATATTTCTGGCCCTATGTGCGCCTCAAAATGTCACTAAATCCAACAGCAGTCTCTACCCGTGAACTGGGTAGATTACAGTGGAAGCTTGTTTCTCACCATTTAGGGGCACATCAAGTCACCAGGATGTCTGTGTGGTAAAAAAAAAGGTGATAGGTGGCTCTCTGGGGCTTGATACTGGACATGAGGATTTTAACATCAAAAACGGGGAGCCATTCCTGCCACAGCAGTTCCCCGGGGCTGTGAACTGAGCAGTGAGTGGTGACTATGGTGACTGAAGCCTTTGGGACAAGAAGACTGTTGGCAAGATACAGGCCAAAGGGGGCTACTGACCAAAGCATGTGGTATACTAGAAAGAGCAATAAACCTGTATTCTGGCCAAGAGTGATGGTGAACACCACTAATCACAGCACTCAGGAGACAGAAGCAGGTGGATCTCTTGAGTTCAAGGGCAGCCTTGTCTACAGAGTGAGACTTTGTCACAGAAAGAACATGTTTTGCTTAATCACCCATACCTCTCTCTGGTCAGTTTTCACTGAGCCTATTCTAACAGCACCTCTCATAAGCCCTTCATCCTCATCTCTCCCCTGCATCTCTCATGGGGACAGCATCACCAGGCAGTTCTGAGTTCTCTACCTGCCTCTGGGCCCTGGCTCTGCCCTGCCCAGCCCGCTGAGCTCATTCCTATCTTAGGTTCTTAGCCAAACTCTGCTCCAGTTCTCCCCCTGGTCATGACCTAAGCACCTGTCTGGGAAGACCTAACCACCCATCTGCACAGTCCCTTCCCAGCACAGCCCTCTGACCCTACCTGGTTCACTTTCATGGCACCCATCACTACATGACATCTGTCTATCTCGGTTGTGAGAAAAAGGCACATGCACAGGCTTCAGCTAGCTCTCCTGGCTTCCTCAGCCAGTCTTCCAGGCTTTCTTTCCCCTGGATTCTTCTAAAAGCACAGCCATGCATCCAGCTACTTGAAGATCTATTATCCAGGCTACCATCTAAACTCTGTTCGACTCTCCAGCCCCCTTCCCCTGCCCTCCGTGTCAGCACTCAGGTATGCAAATGACTCACACGGATATGCCAACAGTAAGTGAGCTATGTTCATTAGTAAGGAGGTCAAAAAGGAAGTGGGCGGGCATATCCCCAGCTGGAGAGCTGGCCCAGTGGTTAGGAGTACTAGCGTTCTTCCAGATGACCCAAATTCTGTTCCTAGCACCCACATGGGGCAACTCACAGCCACTTCTAACTCTAACTCCAGAGGTCTGACCCCCTCTTCTGGCTTCCTGCATGTACACCCACATAAATAAAAAGTCTTTAAAGTGTATCCCTGTGGTTGGTCACTGTGTGTTCAGCTTTCAAACTGGTTATCGAAAGTGCTGAAATAGTCCAAATCCTCAGGAGGGGTCAAATGCCACTGTGGGTCACCATTCCTACAGTCACCTGGAGACCTAAGATCTGGAGAAATTTTACCTTTCATGCATGAAGGCACACAAAACGCTTTTTTAAAAAATTAAAAATAGGGTCTCACTATGTAGGCCTAGCTGGTCTAGAATTCACTGTATAGACTAGGTGGGCCTTGAACTCAGAAAGTCACCTGGCAAAAGGCATGTTTCCACCAGCTCATATTACCAAGTATGCATCAATGCACTCTCAGAGCCAAGTGTGCAAAGTTACACAAGAATTAGAACTCTGTAGAAGTCTAATATATATCCAGTGTTGGAAGCTTTTGAAGAGAAAAAAGATAAATCTTAAACTCGGAATGAAGCAGTACATCATGGGGCTATGTCATAACAGTTACACGCAAGGCCATGAGAGCTGGCTGGCTTCTTGCACTCTTTAACTATATTTTTGAAGTTTTGAATGCTTCTCCCTGATAAGACATGGCTGTCTTTAGAGCAAGCATTGATATTCATTGTCCTCAAGACTCTGATGATCTAGAGTTTGCTGACAGCAACAGTCTCTAGTTAGTGTTCCTCCCACACCAAGTTTCTCCTGCTTTTGACATACTATGGCACAGTCTTGCACACTAACTGGTACAGACCAGACAGTGCAGTTGAGCCCACAGCATCCTCATTCTCTGTTGCCTTCCCTACACCTGCTCTTCCACTCACCAAGCACCGTGTGTATGCAGTTACTTTAAATAAGCCAGGGAGTTCACTGGAACTGGAGGAGTGCCAACAGGTAAGTGTGAGTGTTTGGTTTAGGTGGACGGGGTCTCTACAGAGCCTTGGCTGGCCTGAAACTTACGTAGACCAAGCTGGCTTTGAACTCAGAGATCTGCCTGCCTCTGCTGCTGGGGTGCTGGGACAGCGGATGAACCTTTAACTGAAGTGGAGTCCTTGCTGTGGCACAGCGGTGTTTTTCCATCCATCCAAAGTTTCACCAAAAGTGGAAAAGCAATTGTCACCCCCTTGAAACTTGCTCTTAACACCCTTGGCCTCACCCATCCCAAATCCAACATTGGAGAATCAAAAATCTGTAATTTCCCACAGTCCAAGTCTAAGCAGAAAAGTGCTGTCATATACGCATGTCATGGTATATGAGTGCATGGGAAAGCTCTCCAGGGTTGGAATCTCCTAGGGATAGGAAATTTACTTGATTTTTTAAAACAACAGGGCATGTCTTGGTTACTTTTCTATTTTACTTATTTTTAACTTATTTAAAAAAAAAAAAAAGTTTAATTTGGGACTCAGAGTCCATGAGCATGGTTGCAGGCTGGTAGGCACAGAAACGGACAGCAAAGGAACACTATCGGAGAGCTCACATCTGATCCACAAAGAGACACTAGGAATGATGTGGGCTTTTGAAGCCTCAAAGGCCACCACCCCCAGTGACATGTCTTCCAACGAGGCCACACCTCCTGCTCTTTTCCATATAGTTTCAGCTCTTCTAGCAAAGTTTCCAGACATGGGCCTAGGGAGACCATTCTTAATCAAGCCACCAGCCACCACCAACAGTTTAGAAGCGCTAACCATTAGAAGCCTGTGCTAGCTCTTCTGTGTTACACTGAGTCGTAAATGCAAATCAGTTTTCAATAGGCAGGCCCCTGCCCAAGGGTCATTTCATCTATCTTATAATCTGTCCCAATTTGCATGCACATACACCCCAATTTCACGCCTTACTGTTTTACTAACCCACTGAGTCCAGTTAGTATACATGTGGATGTGAAGCCGGAAGTAGTGGAGCATATAAGTGGAAGCAGTTCCCACTCCAAGCCAGTGGAAATGTAGACTCAATCTCAGCTTGGCCAGCAATATAAATAAGGACGCAGAGGCTTACTAACATCTTAAAGCTTATGCCTAAACTGGGCTGTCTTCCCAACTGCTCTATCCTGACTAATTCTAGCCTGTGTCCCACCAAGGGGCCAGCTCTACCTCTCTGCTTTGCTCTTGGTCCATTCATCCACCTCATGTCTGCTGATGAATCTCACCTCTCAATTCTTCTCCAAGAGTTCCTCTCTGCCCAGAAGTCTGCCTTCCACTTCCTATGCAGCTCTTGGCCGTCAGCTCTTTATTAAAGCCAATCAGATACAATTCTAGATTGCCTTAGACAGGTGAGGAAGAAACAAGTTATTTACAAAGTATGAGACCAGTCATGTGCCATAGAAATAACACCAAGATCCAGCTAGTATTTAGCTCTCCCTGGTGCAGAATTCACAGTCGAATATGCGGAAACACATCTTCACACGATGTATCCCAACACAACAGGATCTTTGATAAAAGATACAAGGACAGTGAGGAGACAACAGAGTGGGTCAAGGAGTTGCAGGGAGTGGGATTTAATTTTTTTTTCCATTGCAATTATAAATGTACTGTAAGATCATGTGCAACTTGGGAAACATTCGTCCCATATTTACCCTGCTAAAGTTTGAGTGTTTTTGTTTGTTTTGACTTGGTTTTCTATGATAAGATTTCACTGCATAATCTCCACTGGCCTCAAACTCATGGTAATCCTCCTGCCTCAGGCTACAGAGTGCTGAGATGACAGGTGACTCACCTGTCAGGTTTTTTTGTTTGTTTGTTTTGTTTTTGTTTTTCATTTGTCTGTTTTGTTGTGTGTGTGGTTTTTTTGTGTTTTTGTGGGTGTGTGGGTGTGGGGGGGGCTTGTTGGGTTTTTGTTTGTTTGTTTGTTTTTTGTTTTTTTTTTTTGTTTTTTGAGACAGGGTTTCTCTGTATTGCCCTGGCTGTCCTGGAACTCACTCTGTAGAACAGACTGGCCTCGAACTCAGAAATCCGCCTGCCTCTGCCTCCCGAGTGCTGGGATTAAAGGTGTGCGCCACCGCTTCCCGGCTCACCTGTCAGTTTTAATGGCCACAAGTGTATTAATTTTTGCTGAGACAGAATATCCGACGGGGACAGCCTAAGGAAAGAGACATTAATTTTAGCTCAGGGTTCCAGGCAGCGATCCATTGCTGCAGGATGTGACTGGTGCAGCTTCTGTTACAGTGGAGGCTTGGGATAGCCACGTTGCAGCAGCAAATAAGTAGAACAAGTTATGTGTGGTAGCCCACGCCTTTAATCCAAGCACTAGGGAATCCAAGGTAGAGGACAGCCTAGTCAACAGATTGAGTTCCAGGACAGTCAGAGCTACACATAATGATGGGGGGGGGGCGGTGTAGAAACAGGTGTCACCTTCCAGGCCCTCCTTCCAAAGTCTCCCTAGTTTCCCAGAACAGCACAGTTAGCCAGGCACCAAAGTGTTCAAGCAGGAGTCCTTGGGACACTGTTCACGTTCAAACAGAAATGGTGCGCCTTTGGTGTCCCCAGGATTACTACAAGCCATGTCTCTTGTCCTTGTGGCCACCGGCTTGCTACAGTAGAAAATCCCTAGCTCTAAAATTTCTGGGCTGAGATCTGTGCTGATGTTAAACCCAGGTTCAGGGGAAGCGAAGGGCACATTTATAATCTTGGGTAGCACAGGAGACCCACACACAGCAGGCTTGCTGGAGTCCTGGGTGTTCATGCTGGGTGAGCTCTTCCTTCTACACACCATCCAAGCCTGTCTTTCTTGCTTCAGGCTTGACAGGAAGCACAGCACGGTCACCTGTGCCCTGAATAGCAGAATAAGTAAACTGGCCCATCTGAATGCACACACAAAGGAAAAAGTAGCCAGACACAAGCCCTGGGGCACAAAATGGTGGGTGACACAGTTGAAGGTGGTTGCGGGACTCTGCTCTCTCTTCACTGGATGTCCCCCCCTCCTCCAGACCTATGTCACCCTGTGGGGAGTAAGTAGATGTAAATGTGTCTGCTAGGGTAGAGACTGTCTATCCTACACAGTTCTCAGCACACAGCCTGCCCCAGGCTGAGATCCATAACAGGCAAGACGTTTTGTAATGAGTCCTCTGGTCTTGCCATCTACAAAAGAGAAGCCTGGGCTGGGGAGATGGCTTGGTTGGTGATGCACTTCTCACACAGGCATTCTTTTTTTTTAAATCCCAAACATGGGGGTGGGGGACTCACCTAATCTGTGAGCTTTGAGCTGTCTTAAAAGAAAAAAGAAAAACCAAAACGGTTGACCTCCTGCGCACACACAGGCACACACACATACATACGTCGTACATACATATGTACATACACACACATATACACAGAGGCTGCTGGTTCCAGAGGAAATGGAATATATGTTCAAGAAGTCTCAAAGCTGTGGAGAAAAAGAACACATCTCCTACCTTTTTAAAGCAGTGGGCCCTAAACTCAGTTGCACAGCAGAATCATCCAGAAATTGTCCAGGCATTCCCCAGACCAATAAAAGCCCAGTGCCAAGGATGATGGTCCAACCCCCAGCATTGATGCTGCCTAGGAAAAGAAGTTCCCAGTCACTTCTTTCCCAGTCTTCGGCTAAAGCCTGAACATCGAAGCTGCATGCCTTTGCCAAAGGCTGACTTCCCCTCTTCACCTCCAGCTGTGACCTTGGCTTCTGGTCATATTCTCATCATCTTATAAAAGTCAGATGGATTCTGGAAAGTCTCTTGTAGTGGTTTCTTACTTCAGCATTTCCACATAGATATTAAATTACTCTAAGTAGGAAAGTCTAGAAATAAAAGCATCAGGCACTATGGGGACAGCTCAGCTCTTTCTCAGGTCCTCAGCAAGGGGTCTCAGCCCTTGGCTGTCCCCTCTTGCCCCTCCTCCCCAGACTTCCAGTTACATGGGAGGCTGTGCACACCTGGCCAAGCAAAGGTTAACCACTGCATGTACGTCAGTGGTTTAACCATCAGTACCTTGCCATCCTTCCAGAAAGGGCCTGTGACCACAAAGCCAGAGCTGGCTTTGAGTCTCCGAATGTCCCCTGCAGGCTTATCCTTGAACACTCTGGTGCCCCACCCCCACCCCAAAGTCTCAGGCTCCACTGCCATTCTTTGACACCCGTCTCTGCTTTGATTCTTACCACTAAGCTCTATTTCCTAAGACATTTATTAAAATGTTGCTGACATCAGCTGCTGAGAACACAGAAGTCCCACTGTGGCAGGTGCTAGGGCCTTGAGTGTGCACGTGACTCCAGGAGCTAGCTAGAGACAGAACTCTGCCAGTAAGACAACAAGCAGCCTGATTTCTGGTTGTCACAGCTTTGGGATATCTACAGGTACATTAGTGGTAGAGAGCCATCTGCAAGTACAGAAGATCCCAACGCTAGCCTCAGTGCAGCCTCAAGCCATGGGGCTTCTTCGAGGCCAGTCAAGAGAGGCAGAGCCTCAGCACAGTATTGGTGAGTACAAGTCCCTTTAAGAGAAGTAAACTGACCCTACAAGGCAGGGACTCTCCCTTCCTAGAACCTGTCAGCTGCCCCAGTTTAGGCAGGGAGGAAGGAAAATCCATCTCTGCCCTCTCCCAAGAATACAAGGTGCACAACTTGGAAGTGACCCACTGACTCCAGTTTAAGGTTCAATATCCCCCAGCACTCTGGGTTTAGTGGAGCAGTAGAGGGGAACAGCCAGAGGTCAAGGGCAGGTAGGGTATAAGATCAGCAGGTGGATGGCATGGCAGTGACATTCTGCCTATTTAGCAGCCCAGTGTGGTTTCCAGAACCTGATAAGTATAGTCCAGTCCCATCTCAGCGCAAGCACTATGGTCTTGTGTCCACGGGTCAAGGGTGAGCCCAGGGCTCTGGATCACAGAGTGAGATCTCTCTCCTGGTTTGGAGAAGGGAGGAAAAAGGCCAGGAGGTGGAACTGGACAGTAAGAGAGGTCGAGGGCTCCATCAACCATAGGCCAGGGCCTGAGCCCTGATTATGGTGCCCGCCTCTGTCAGTTGCCTGCATAGGTTCTCACAAGAGTGAGACTTTTCTCTCTCCTTTGTGCTCAGCTCTGGTGGCAAACAGAGGCCCGAGAGTGTGCTGCAAAGTTCCTTGTTGGGACCAAACATTTGACATGAGCAACTTCCATATGATTCAGGCATTTGAATACGTGGTA
The DNA here is from genome assembly GCA_019843965.1 of Rhynchomys soricoides. Lineage (NCBI taxonomy): Eukaryota > Metazoa > Chordata > Mammalia > Rodentia > Muridae > Rhynchomys > Rhynchomys soricoides. The sequence continues at coordinate 1,507,699 of JADRCH010000202.1, read as the reverse complement.
CCCTGTTGGTGGTCTGGGGAAGAGGGTTAGGAGGTGTGGCCTTGCTGGAAGAAGGATGTATTCACTCCATTTTGAATTGGTTCTCTCTCTGCTTCCTGCTTGTGGATAGAGATGTGAGCTAGCCCAGCACCATGTGCTTCCCTGTTGTCATGATCCCCACCATCATAGTGATGGACTCCATCTCTCTGGAACCATAAGCCCCAAACAAACTCTTCCTTCTAGAAATTGCCTTGGTCATGGTGTTTTGTCACAGCAACAGAAAAGTAAGATGTGTTTCTTATTTGGGTTTGTTGTTATTGTTAGTGTGTGTGTGTGTGTGTGTGTGTATGTGACTATATATGCATTTGTCTGTGTGTGTGTCTGTAAGTATGTGTCTGTGTGTGTGCTTGGTATGCATATGTATACATGTGGGTGTGGGTGTGCTAGTTCATGTGTGTACATGTGGGTGAGCTAGTTCATGTGTGTACATGTGGGTGTGCTAGTTCATGTGTACATGTGGGTGTGCTAGCTCATGTGTGTACATGTGGGTGTGGGTGTGCTA
>JADRCH010000202.1:1484242-1507148 GCA_019843965.1 Rhynchomys soricoides | reverse complement strand
TGTGCTAGCTCATGTGTGTACATGTGGGTGTGCTAGCTCATGTGTGTGCATGTGGGTGTGGGTGTGCTAGCTCATGTGTGTACATGTGGGTATGGGTGTGCTAGCTCATGTGTGTACATGTGGAGGTCAGAAGTCAATTTCCAGTCACTTTCCATCTCATCTTTTTCCATTTTTAAAAAAGATTTATTTGTTTATTTTATGTATGTGAGTACACTGTCACTGTCTTCAGACACACCAGAAGAGGGCATCGGACCCCATTACAGATGGTTGTGAGCCACCATGTGGTTGCTGGGAATTGAACTCAGGACCTCTGGAAGAGCAGTCAGTGTTCTTAACCTCTGAGCCATCTCTCCAGCCCCTCCATTTATTTTTTTTTCAATGTAATGTTTTTTTGATTATTTGGGAATTGCACATCATGTACCCAGTCATACTCATTTCCAAGCCCTTCCATGTCTGCCCCACCAAACCCTTGTGACCTCCCCCCAACTTTTTTTTTTTTGAAAAAAAGAAAAGAAAAAAGAAAATCCAAAGTGTGTTATCTTTAAATTCACTGGAGCATGGTTAAACTCTTAGTAGCCTGCCCCTTAAAACAACTGAGATGTTCTCCTCCTGAATTTCCAGCAGAAGCCATCAATCACAGAGAGCTAACATCAGCGTCCTTATCACACTTTTAAAGAGTTCTCTTCAATGGCTTCCTGTTTAATGATGTCATCATAGTTGTGCCTGCAGCTAGAGCCATATGGCAGGGTGGCCTGTTCCACCTTTTTCTGGGGAGGGGGGAAGGGGGGACTATCCTGCCAGGATAGTCATGGACTCAACCTCGAAAACTATAAGCAAGCTCCCATTTAAATGCTTCCTTTTGTAAGTTGTCTTGGCCATGGTGTCTCTTCACTGCAGTAGAACAGCGACTAAGACAACGGTTTCAAAGATAATAATGAGAGGAGGAAATAATTGAATAGTTGTCCGTCCTCTAACCCACATGTGTGCTATGGCATGCACACGCATACATGTACATGCACACACATGCACACGCATACACACACACATGCACACACATACATGTACATGCACACACATACATGTACATGCATACACACACATGCATACACACACATGCACACACATACATGTACATGCACACACATGCACATGCATACACACACATGCACACACATGCATACACACATACATGCACACACATACATGTACATGCATACACACACACATGCATACACACATACATGCACACACATACATGTACATGCATACACACACACATGCATACACACACACATGCATACACACACACATGCATACACACATACATGCACACACATATACTGCATACACATGCACACACATACATGTACATGCATACACATGCACACGCATACAAGCATATACATACAGATGCATACAGACAGACATACACACACATGCACACACATACGTGCAATATACATACAGACACACGCATGTACACACATACCAATTAAAATATTTAAGATTCCAATAAATACAGAATGAGATGCCTAATAACATTGATAGTCCAAGTGCAAATCTAGGGCATGACTGCTATGGTCTTATTGAACAGTTGGGTAAAGTGTAAAAAAGTATAAAGAATAAAGGAACCTGTGGTGGCAGAGTATCTTAGTTACTGTCCAGTTGCTGTCCTGAAACACCACCACCAAGGCAATTTATAAAAGAAAGCGTTTGCTGCTGCTGGTGGTGCACACCTTTAATCCCAGCACTTGTCCTTGACGGTTGGGTCAAGGTGTGGCAGCAGGAGCACCTAGGGTCTGACTTTTCTCCAAGTGCTATCAGTATTCTGGGACATGTGATGGCTCAGTGTTGGAGGTGACATAGGGCCCTTGTTGCCTTGCATCGTCTCCATAGCTGCTTTGTGACTCATTGCTGTTTAGTTTCCTCTGTGCTGGTACCCAGCCAAGAACCTCACATCACCAGATTCCTTAATCCTTCACATTCCCCATCCCCCTCCTGCTCTCTCTCCCCTTCCTCCTCCTCCTCTTCTTCCTTATGTTCATCTACAGGAAATGCTTAGAACATTGCCTGGTCTGGAGAGAAGAGAGCTCCAGCTTCTTGCACTGCTTAGCTATGTCTCCCAAAGCGAGTACACTGCTCCTCTGAAGAGGTTAGATCCCAGACACCTACAGGGTGTTCTGTAGTGACTAGTCTTTGGGTCCAGGGTGACACATACTTGACACACTCCCCTCTTCTTTGTTTTCTCATGAGGAAGCAGGAAAACGCAGCTCAGCTGCTTTCTAGTCCACCTCCAGGCCACCAGCCAGAGGGCAGCACAGTCCTGGGGTTAGAGAGTAGGAAGGGCTTTCGGACCTCAGCCAAACAATCAAGTCCATAATACCTGTGAGTTCTGCCTACAGCACAAGACAAGCCAGGCTGTTCCTATGCCACTGTCCCTTTATGCCCCCTTCTCCTGGGCTAGTGTCTCCTGCAGGGGCCATGATGAGAAGGGGTGGAAGGACCAGGGGACAATGCAGGAACTTCTGGGTCTCTGACCACACCACCAATGATAACCAGCCTTACAAAGCCTGGCTCTGTTTAGATGCATCCTTGCTTGCTTAACACTGCTCTGCCTCAAAGCTGCAAGGAGAATGACAGGAACACCATTAGAAACAATGTATGGAAGGCAGACCTGGCCACAATCACCATTAGAAACAATGTATAAAAGGCAGAACTGTCTGCCCGGCCACAATCACCATTAGAAACAATGTATAGAAGGCAGAACTGTCTGCCTGGCCACAATCATCATTAGAAACAATGTATAGAAGGCAGAGATGTCTGTTCCACCTTGGGAGAGAAGGGAGATGTGAGTACCTTCAGATTTCAAGAGTGGTGACTCTCCAAGGTGAAGTGTATCTATCTCCAGATTGCAAGCATAAATAACGAGAGGAAGTGAGGGACTAGGAGTCAGACTGGTCCCTGGCAGACAGACAGACAGAGAAAAGTCTTGATAGATTCATGCTTTTTCAACTTCAACACTTAAAGATGAGTGACTTCGGCTTCTCTTTCTTTTCTCTCTTTCTCTTTCTTTTCCTTTCTTTCTTTCTTTCTTTCTTTCTTTCTTTCTTTCTTATGTTTTCTGCTGCTTCTTTTCTAAAACACAGACTTGACAGCCTCCTGGAACCCCAGGAAACTGTTCAGTGGGACATCCCCTCCTAACCCAAACAATCCCATTGTTGTGCCAGGAAGCATTTGTGAGCCCCAAAGACCACCAAGGGGCCATAGGAAATGGGAGCAGATGAGAGGGTGTCTATTTTGGCAAGCATCTGATTGAATGACTATTGTGGGTGCTCTGAAGCAAGACTGTATATAATCACAAGTGGTCTAAAAGTACATCTGAAACAATCAGATGAATCCTGATTAATTGTTGCTAGGGAGTAACTCTGGGGTGTAGGCTAAGAACAGGCCATGGGGTCCTTCCTGGTACATGGTTGTAGCTTGGGTTCAGCTGCAAGTCAAGTTCTCGGGGTTTTCTTTTTTTCTTTTTTTTTCTTTTAAGGTGGAGACCAGTCCCAAGATGGAGTAGATTTGGCCTTTCATTGTCAGTAGGACAAATCTCCCCCTAATCCCTGGTATCTGTTCAGTGGAACTTTCAAGTCTCTGCAGGAGTCAAACAGCTTCCCTGCCTTTGTCTGGGTTATTCAGTAGTCCCTGGCAATACTCCTAAAGCATCCATTTCTAACCTCTGGAGAATTGAGGCTCATCTTATGCCCAAACATAGAAATCCCCTGGCCCTCCCCAGAAAACTTGAATGCCATATCTAAGTTCCCTCCTCACCATGGGGAGTCTGTATCTTCATGTGCTTTGCCATGTATGCTTTGTGTGTGTGTATGTGTGTGTGTGTGTGTGTGTGTGTGTTTGCTCACACATGTTTACAAATGCTCCACTTTCACTAATATCGGCCTGAGTGCTGAGATCTGGCTTTTCCTGCCTTTTTTATTCTTTAAATTGCCAGAGGGGGAAAAATCACTTCCAACAACCCTAGAGCATCAGAAGGTAAAGAGGTTGGCGGTGACTAGGGACTGTTCCCAAGAAGCAATCTGGAACTAACTGAGGATCAGAGGATCAGCCATCTTTGTAGGGGGCAGTTTGTCTTCAAGATGCAGATGCCATGAACACTCTGAAAAGTGCCTGGGGGGAAACTGAGGGAAAATTGGGCCTAGGTACAAGGAACCTTTCTGTTCCTAGAAGTCTGGCTTATTCCTGTTTAATCTCTGCTTTAATACCTCATGCTTATCAGAAATATCAAATCCCCGGCCAACACTCTGGTGAAAGAGTTTCCAGCCTGGGTGCACAGCAGCCTGCTGTGGAGTGGCACTGCTGACCACACCTGGCAAAGGGACTCTGCAAGATGGAATTACATCTGCAACCTCAGGAGAGGGGAGTCACCTGGATGGGACCTCTCTGTGTCTTAAAGTGGAAGAGATGTGGCAATTGTTGACAGTACTGAGAAAGAACTCATGAACAGGCCTGTTCTGGAAAACCTGGAAGGAAATTAATTCTGCTGACAATTGTGAAATGGAAGTGCCTTCTGCCCCACAGCAATGAGACAAGAGCTGAGCCAGCCAACACCCTGACTGTGGCCTTGTCCAAAGCCAAGGTGAGCTTGCCAGCTAGCTGAGCTGCTGGTACTTTCACACAGAACACAGTGACATAAGCAATGGCTGTTGTTTTAAGTAGCTAAGTTCACAGTTGCTTATTACAACCATACAAAACAAATACAGTGAGTACTGACTGCAGACAAGACAGGAGACTCAACAGAAGCTAGTGATATTTCACGCCTTGATCATACATAATGAATAAGTATTTAAGAATTAAACCATGCACTCACTATTCTGTATCAGTTACTTTTCTCTTGCTGTGCTAAAATGCCAGCTGGGTGGTGGGGCACACCTTAAATCCCAGCACTCCAGAGGCAGAGGCAGGTGGATCTCTTGAGTTTGAGGCCAGTCTGATCTACAGAGTAATTTCCAGGACAGCCAGGGCTATATAGAAAAACCAACCAACCAATCAACCAAACAAAAAATCCACCATGGCCAAGACAACTTACATGAAAGTTTAGGGCTCCACAGGGATAAGAATCCCATCATGGTAGGAGGCATAGAGGCAGGACAGGAAGCTAAGAGCTCACATCTTGAACCGAAAGCATAACACAGAGAAAGCAAACTGGAAGTAGGTGAGACTTTCACATTTCTAAGCTCACCCCCAATGACTTCCTCTAGCAAGGCTGCATCATCTAAACTTCCCCAATCAGCACCAACCATCAACTAGAAACCAGTGTTCAGACCCCAAGCCCAAGACTGGGGGTGGGGACATTGCTTATTCAAACCATCACATATTCTGAAGCTCAAGTAAGGGACTAGAAAAGACAGCTACTCAGAGGATTTGCTGCTTGTGGTGGTTTGACTGACATGTTCCCCACTGTCTTGAGCATTTGAATACCCCATCCCCAGTTGGTGGCCGTGTTGTCTTGCTAGAGGAAGTATATCACTGGTAGTGAGCTTTAAGGTTTCACACCTTCAGTTCAAGACATGAGCGCTCAGCTTCCTGTTCCTGGTGTCACAGCATCACTCCACCATCTTGGACACTAACTCTCTGAAGTCAAAAGCCTAAATACACTCATCTCTCTGGAAGTTACCTTGGTCATGGTCCTTTATCACAGCAGTAAAAACATAACTAGTACTCTGTCCTTCCAGAGGAATAGTCGATTCCCAGCCTCTGTGTCAGGCAGCACACAACCACCTGTGTCCCTCTCAGGGATATGATACCCTCTTCTGGCCTCTGCTTATCCAGCATGCACACAGCATACATTCACACAAACACACATACACATATATATATATATAAATAATAAGCTGATAGATTGGAATCTGAGGAACAATATTTTTCTCCTTTTCAGAGTTTCTTGGGCTTCTCTCAGCTCTAGACCACAGTGTTAGTCACAGCCTGCACTGTGGGTAAATGTTTAGATCTGGGATGTTCTCAGGAGGCTCATGCTTGAAATGTCTGGTCTCCCAGCTGGTGACCATGCTGGAAAGCTTGGATTCTAACTGGCAGAAGTGTGGGTCAGTACGGTTGGGCTTTTGAAAATCTTGGCCAGGCCCCTGTGATGCCAGGAACCTCTTCTACGCACTCCTGCTGTTGAGAACTCAGTCACATTGCCCACTGCCCTGTGGACTGAGACCCTCTGAAACCGTGAACACAGTCAGACTTTTCTCACTCCCATGGTTTTTCTTTTCAGTTGTCACAGAGCTGTGAAAGGCACTGACACAGACTTAACAAATGCAGAAGTCATCTTCAAATTGTTGGTGCCCAAGAAAGTGAAGAAGTTACAGAGTAAAACCGTAAACATCACTGAAAGAACTGAAAACACTTACAGATGAAAAGATGCCCTGGGCGCTCCAGTTGGAAGCTTCAACAGTTTTAGATCAGTGGTCCTCAACCTGGGGAGGTCACAATTCCCTGGATATCAGATATTTACCTTATGAATCATAACATTAGCAAAATTATAGCTATGAATCAGCAATGAAATAATTTTCTATTTGGGGGTCACCACTGTTAGCATTCTGTCTAAACTCCTCCCCACAGTTACCTGGCAACAGCCATGTATGCTCCTCCCCACAGTTGCCTGGCAACAGCCAGGTGGGCCTGGCCCACTATAAAAGGGGCTGCTTGCCCCTCCTCTCTCTCTTATCTCTTGTTTCTCGATCTTGCATCTCTTATCTCTTACCTCTCCCCATTCCCCTCCATGTGGTCATGGCCAGCCTCTCCACTTCTCCCCTCCCCATGCCCTGAATCAACTCTATTCTGTACTATACCGGCTTGTGTCTGGTCCCTCAGGGGGAAGGGATGCCTCAGCATGGGCCCGCTGAGGCACCCCCTTCTCCCCCCACCTCTGTAGAACACACACACACACACACACACACACATACACATATATTTATATATATTTATAAGCACATCAACCACCATATAATTAGGAGCTGTGTTAAAGGGTCACAGCATTAGGAAAGTTGAGAACCAGTGGTTTAGATGCCAAGGTTGCCTAAAGAGATGACAAATTCAGTCAACACCTACCAGAAACCCAACGGATGTTTTTTGCAGAATGCAAAGCTTTCTTAATGCTGCGATAAATGCCAAGTCAGCTCAGAGAAGAAAGGGTATTTGGCTTCTGGTTCCAGGGTCCACTATTTTGGGGAGACCCAACAGCACCCAGAAGCTTCGAGCTCACCTCTTCAAATGCTAGCACAGAGCTGAGAGGGAACTAGATAAGAACAACTGAAGCAGATTCAACACTACCCAGGGCAGGGTTTTATCAATTTATTTGTGCTTGCATTTTGAGAGGACTGAGCCAGGCTGACTCCATGACAGGCTTCAAACTGGTAGTTCAGGCAAGTAGGCCTAAGTTTCTGTTTCCCAGAATTGGGCAAGTCTGGGCAAGTCAGTTACTGGAAAAACCACAGCCCATGGGCAGCCAGTCAGAAGCTGCCCAGCCGCTTAGCCTGAGGCAAGAGCAGTGAGTCAGAAACAGTTTCCAGGCTTCCCCAGCAACAGTTTCCAGGCTTCCCCAGCAACAGTTCTCAATGTCCCCAGAGCCCTAGCCAATCCCAAAGACACTTATACCCCTAGTGACCAAACCAACCAATCAAGATAAAGGTCACCTACCCCCTCCCTGGAATCCTCTAATCTGCTTTAAATCGAGCCTGTGAGCTCACCTGGGCATCTCCATCTCGGTGAATGGTAGACCCTTGAATACTATTTGAGTCTGGGATATCATTTACGATTTGTTGGTTTATTGCTTTTTTTTAAAAAAAATGGTTTTTTGAGAGAGGGTTTCCCTGTGTTACCCCGGCTGTCCCAGAACTCACTCTGTAGATCAGGCTGGCCTTAAACTTAAGAGATCTGCCTGCCTCTGCCTCACAAGTGCTGGGATTAAAGACATGTGCCACCACCGCCCGGCTTCATTAATTTATTTCTTATTTGATTGTTTGCTTCAAACTCATATGTGGGTGTCATGTGGGTTGATCAAAGAAGAAAAAGGGTCATTCCAGAGTGTAATCAAGCTCTGAGGCCACAGGGAAGAATAGTCTCAATAAACTGACCCTCAAACCTCCGCACAGAAGCATATTTATTGATTGTTACACAGAAGTTGGTTTTTAGGGTAAAACACATTTTTCATACCAAAGCCCCTCACCTAATCTATATGTTTTGTGAAGGAAAACACCACACCCCTGCAACTGTGTCCTCACTGTGAACTGCTAGCAGTGCCCAACAATGCAAACCATTCCATCGTGTCACCAAAGTCACACACAGGCTGTAAAGTTCCTTCAGGAAAACAACTCTGTAGATAATGGGAAACAATCACTGTTCCCACAACGATTCTTCAAGGTAAAAGTACCTCTAAAAACAACCCTTCACTCTGATGTCTACCCTAGATACACTGTAAAACAGCTTTTTCATTCTAATGTTTACCCTAGATACAGTGATTCCACTCGAATTCCACTCCACCTTGCTGCAGTCATCTTGCTGCAGTCCAGCTGTATGATATAGCACTGGTGTGGCATCCATGAGGCTCTGCTTCCATCCTCAGTACCAAGCACATATGCATGTGTGTGTGTGTGTGTGTGTGTGTGTGTGTGTACACACTCACACACAAATCTCACACTTTTTCTGTTGCATTACAGTCTCCTTGTGGATTCCTCTCCTTTACCTTTCAAGGAGAAGTCTTTATTTTAGGTGTCCCAGTTGGAGGACTGTAAGGAAGCAACCCTGTAGTCAGGAAGCAAGCCTTTGACTGTTTATTTCACTACAATGAGGACCAGAAAAGTTCCCCAAAGCTCTGGAAAGGTAAGTGCAAACAGCCCCCTTTCTTCTCTTTCTCCTCCCTCTGGGTTCATCCTGAGCAATCAGAGTACCTGGAGCTTTTACCCAGTCCCCTCCCATACTGTAGAGCCCACAGGAAGTGGCCTGGGGATATTGCCTACCTGCCCCTGAGGCGGAGATAGACACCTATGACCTAGGTATGCTCGTGGTACCCCTAAGCCCCAGGCACTTGTGTGCTAGCATATTCTATGTACTGTGGTGAGGATGGGCAGCTCTGGGGACTACAGAGAGCAGGGTGGAAGGTTCAGATCTGCAAGTAAATGAGGAATTACCAAAGATTAGAGATAAGTGCCTCACTTCTACAGTGCACTAGGGAGGGTCCCTGGACAGTGTAATGACAGCAGTGGACATCCAGTACCTGGACAGCCTGAGAAGAAAGAACACAGGAAGTCTTGTGTGGGTGGGCCACAGTCCCAAACCTCCAGTGAGAGTTCTTCCCTGGCCTTTCCTTCCCCGACTGTGTAGGGGTTTGTTTTCTTTTGTTTTGTTTTTGTTTTCTTTTGGTTTCATCTTTTTGAGTGTTACAACACCCATGTGTGACTTTCAGACCAGCAATGAAAGCAGAAAGAGAAAGGGATTTTAAGACAGAAGACAGGGCAGTCAGCCAGCTCAGGATTTGGGGCAGAAGAAGTGAGCATAGGCTTCCCTCTCTCCTTCCCCTGGAATCTGGCCTAGCAGGTTCCAATGACAACCTTTGTGTGCAAGCATGGCTCCGAGCCAACAGTTCTCACTGGGCTGGGAGACAGAGAGCACAGAGAGAGGTGAGGGTAGGGGGGTACCCTCACAGCTTATCATTGCTAATTACAATGGAAGCTGGCAGAAATCAATGTCTATCTAAAGCCTAGCAGGGGCTGTACAAGTGAGTGATGGGGGATCCCAGTGGGGTAGTGCTGATGGCTGAGTCAGATGGAAGAAGGAAGACTCAAGAATGGGGCTGACAGGGCTCTCCCTTCTGAGATCCTAGGGACCTCCCTGGCACCTCCCCATGTATGAGCCTCCAGGCACCACCCTGGCCAGCCTTCTACCCCCACCCTGGTCCCCCTTCATTGATCTCAAAGACTCAAAGACTCAAAGCCTCAGCTCCTCTTGGTGAGTCACCGTCCCCCTGAGTCTTTCGAGTCACCATCCCCCTGAGTCTTGCTTTCTTAATCGAGGACAGAGGCTGAGGCTGAGTCTCCTGTCTCCTTTCAAAGAAGATCCCACAGGCCTCTTCTTGGCGTCTCTGAGGGTTGAAAAAAGAGAACCAAGAGTAAGCGTGATGTAATTATGATGCCTGGGTCTTGCTTTTAGAAAAGAAGAGTCAGGTACAGGGGTGTAAGATGTAATCCAGCACACATGAGACTGAGGCAGGAGGATTGCTGAGAGTTCAAGGCCAGCCCAGACAGTGTAAGAGAGGCCCTCTCTTAAAGAAGTAGACGAGGAGGAGCAAGAGCAGGAGGAGGAAGAAGAGGAAGAGGGGCTCTAATTTTAGAAGAACCCCAGGCCAGGTTTGGCATCATGAGGCAGCCACTTCCCAGCCGGCCAGGTGTCAAGGGCCAGCATGTGCCATCCTGGGTCTGTTGGACCCACGAAGGTCACAACTACCAGTAGTTCCCCCTCGCAAAGACACGGAGATCGAGAGCGATGCAATCAGCAAGAGGTTTATTATTTCCAATGCGTTGGGGCCGTCCTGCACATGAGGCAGAGGCGACCCCCAATTCCTAAAGCTCACACTTTTTATACACTCTTGAGGCAGATTCTGGTCACAGCCTGAGTTGGTTGTTGACCTTTCACACAATTAGGGGATTCTTAGAGAGTCGTTCCTATGGTTGTTCTTTACCCCAGGGCTAGTCACTGTGGTTATTCTTTACCCCAGGGCCATTGTTGTTCCAGAAGAGCCTATGTTGACAGAGAATACCTGCTAGCCAGTTGGTCTTATCTCTAGGGAGGGGAGGAATGCCCCTTTCTTATGTACCATAGGAAATATCTGCTAGCTTGATGGCCCTATCTCCGGAGAGGGGAGGAGGGGAAGAAAAACATTTCTTTCAGGTCTACCACTAGGTAGCATTTCTTTTGAGAGAGGGTCCACTGTGACTGACTTAGAATTCAATAATGTAGCCCAGGCTGGCCTCAAACTCACTTGCCTCTGTCTCTCAAGTGCTGGGATTAAAGGTATATGCCACCGAACCCAGTTTACCATGACCTACCTTTGAGAAACTTAATCCCTGGTGTGTCAGAATTTGGAAGTGGAGCCTCCTGAGAGTCCCTTAAGTTGTTAGGTGTGAGAGATAGAGCCGTCCTAGGAAAGGGGCCATTGGGAGCTTGTTTGCCCCTTCCTCTCAATGAGGACATAGCAGAAGGTGTCTCCTGGGAAGCTAAGAGGGAACCCTTCAGACCCAGGGCCTGCTGTGCCTTGCCTGTGGACTTGCCCATCTCAAGAGCAGTGATGAATAATTGTTCTTAGCAAATGACCCAGTCAACAGCATTTTGTCACAGCAGCCCAGACAGACTGAGACACTTGGAAAGCCACATAAGCTCCCTGCCTTGGTCATCGTGGACTGTTCTAACCAAATCTGTTCTAACCACAGATAGGGTAGCTCATACAACAGACAATTCTTTTCTCACAGGCCCAGGTCCAGGCTGTCAACAGCCAGTTAGCTGAAGTCTTTTTGTTCTGCCAGATCGGGAATTGTGCTGGTGTGCCAGGAGGGGTTCGTGAACCCCAAAAGACCACCAAGGATCCATAGATGTAATGGCATTAGGGTCTCTTTATGACATGCTTGGGCTCCAACACAACCCTGACACAGCAGGACAGGAAGGGAAGGCGGATCAGCCTGGAACTCTCAGCAGGACAAGTTTTTATAGGAAAAGAGGAGCAAGTGAGGGGGTGAGGGAGGGGGTGTCCAGTCTGGCAAGCATCTGATAGAATGACTATAAGCTACAGGTTCGAGCTCTGAAGCAAGACAGTACGCAATCAAGAACAGTCTGAAAGTACATTTGAAACAATCAGACTAATCTCTGATTAGCTGTTGCTAGGAAGTAGCTAGGGAGTAACTCTGGCCAAAGGCCAGCCGTGGGGTCCTTCCTGGTCCATGGCTGGATCTGCTGCAGGTCAAGTTCTCAGGATTTATTTATTTATTTATTTATTTATTTATTTTTCTTTAAAATGGAGGCCAGTCCCAAGATGGAGTAGTACTGGGCTCTCACTGCATTGGCTTCCCTCAGTGGACTGTGACTTGGGATGTGTAAACCAAATAAATCCTTCTGATCATGGTCTTTATCACAGCTATGGAAACAAGGTGAGAGACATCTCTGCAGATTTCACAACATAACATCTACATGGTTCTACAGATCCCATTTTATGTCTCTAGGCCTCTTTCAAAACTTGGCCCTTGGGGTTGGGGATTTAGCTCAGTAGTAGAGTGCTTGCACAAGTCCCTGGATTCGGTTCTCAGTTCCGGAGAAAAAATAAACAAAAACAAAACAACAACAACAACAAAAGACAAAACCTGGCCCTTACCTTCAGCTTTTTGTAGTAACGGGTGCATTCTGATAACACCTGCTTCCGTTCCGCAGCCCGTGCTCTCAACTCTTTTGCAAGCTCTGTTGGGCTCGCAGCCTTCAGATCCTTCCAGTCCTCCCAGAGAGTATATATGTCCTGGCCAAGGGAGATGGCAGCAGCTACACTCCCTATTCTCAGGGCATTTTTGGTCATTGCCAGGGCTGTGCCCCCAAAGGCCTTTTGCACCTGCCTGCCGCTTCGAGTTGATACTTGGCCAGTAGTCATGAGCTTCTTGGCAGCCGAGGTGATGTGGGGTTGTGTTCTGGTTAGCTGGAGGGCTCTGAGGTGCTTTCTGACGCTATCCCAGGCATTTCCACATTTGTAGACAAGCTTACCGGCAGCTGTAACATAGGCCATCTTCTCTCCCTTGACCTCCTCAAGCTCCTGGTCACTGCTAGGTATGATGCTGTTGGCCTGAGCTAGGGCTCTTTTATTACGAGAGTTTTCCCTTATATTGGTCACGATGTTGATGACCCCAGTGACTGCCCCCAAACCATTCCCAACAGCAGTGAGGACCAGGCTTCCTCCTGCAGTTGTTGTAGCCAGGGCCAAACCCAGGAGACTCAGGGCTCCAGAGATGACTGATGCAGAGGAAGTCACCATTTTGGTCTTGGTAGCTTTTCCGTGGCTTTCGTCAATGTGGTCTGCGATGGCGTAGAGCGCTCTAATACGCTTCTTCTCATCCTTTCTCCAGCTCTGGAACTGTTTCAGAAACCTATGCTCTTCAGTTGTCAGAGCTTCATCTTTAACTTTCTTGTCTTCCTCATCAGTGAAGTCCCCATCCAGACTGCCATCTTTGTCCCTGGGGGTGAGGGAAACAAACACTTGGCTTCAATGTTCCAGGGGAAAGACCCAACTGCTCATCCAGCCCATGTGGCCTCCAGGTGGACTTTGCTCTTAACTCTGAACCCTTTCTATATCTCTTAAAAAGCCTGAGCTCAACCTTAGCAGGAAGCAACTGGTGTGATTAGGAGAGGAAGTCAGAGTGGGGGAACAACTGGGCAGATACTGGGCATGACCTCTGCCCTCCTCAGAGACATGAAGCAGGCAGAAGAAGGGTCTCGAGGGACATTTCCAGCCCTGCTCAGAGGAAATAGAGCACTGTTCCAGAAGAAGGGAATGCCACTGTCCTGACCAAGAAAAAGGACATAGGGGACAGAGAGGGAGGGAAGGGGCCTGGGGAAAAGAGAATGAGGTGAGGAAACCAGGTACTGAGCACAGGAGGGCAGGCGGAAGAAGAAGAGGAGAAAGAGGGGTAGGAAGAGAAGGAGGAGGAAGAGGAGGGGGGAAAGGAGAAAGAGAAAGAGGAGGAAAAGAAGGAAGAGGAGGAGGAAGAAGAGAAGGAAAAGGAGGAGATGGAGGAGAAGGAGGAGGAGAGGAAGAGGAAGAGGAAGAGGAGGAAGAGAAGGAGAAGAAGGAAGAGGAGGAGGAGGAAGAGGAAAAAGAGGAGGAAGAGGAGGAGGGGGAGGAGGAGGAAGGGGGAGGGGAGGGGAGGGGGAGAGGAGGGGGAGGGGAGGGGGAGGAGGAGGAACAAGAGGAAAAAGAGGAGGAAGAGGAGGAGGAGGAAGGGAGGGGGAGGGGAGGGGGATGAGGAAGAGGAGGAGGAGCAAGAGGAAAAAGAGGAGGAAGAGGAGGAGGAGAAGGAAGGGGAGGAGGAGGAGGAAGGGGAGGGGGAGGGGAGGGGAAGGGGAGGGGCAGGGGAGGGGAAGGGGAAAGGGAGGGGGAGAGGAGAGAGGGAGGAGGAGAGGAGAGGGGGAGGGGGAGGGGAGGAGGAGGCCAGAGTGTATAACCACCTGCTCTCTGACCATCTCCATTTTGGCTACAGTGGCTGAGCCTTCACATCTCCTTTGACCCACACTTTGAGAGGGCAGCAATAAACAGTAACCAGTTCTGCACATCCTCCTTGGCCACCTTCATTTGGTCTCTCAGCCAGGGGGATGGGCCCTTCAAGGAAGCCCTTTCTTCCCTTAGCTAGCATGTTACAGGATAGAGAGGTAAGGAGTATTTGCCAGCCAGTGGAGTTTGGCTTCCACAGAGGGCAGTATTGGGAAGGGCAAAGCTGGCTCCTCCAAGCCCCTTTCCAAGCTAAGTGTCACTCATGGGACTGTGGGTCTGTGTTCTGCCACTGGGGTGCAGGGAATCCACTCGGGGAGATGAAACACAGAGGTGCTAGACTGTGTTCCTTCCTCGCTGCCATTGGGGTGCTGGACTTGTTGGACATGTGATACACCACTGAGGGGAGGTGGAATGAAGCCTCAGATGGGGGCCCCAGCCTGTGTTTCTCTGGGTGAGAAAGGGCACAGGTGGGACCGAGGCAGTGATTCCCAAAGTCCTCATCACCTGAACGCCTCTGGGAACCTTGAAGGGCTGAGGGCTGGGGCAGTGGCTCTATAATGAAGGCTTCCCCCCACGGCAGTCCTTGATGAGAGAGACAGTCCTTGCTTGTCCAAACTGTTTACTCATGGTGGGAAAAATGGATGCATACAACTTACTCAGGGTAGACCAGAGATTAAACATCTTTTACAGGAAGGAATGCCCAGGAAGGGACGCTTATTGGCTAAACCCTAGGGACTGGCCCACCTAGATACCTCATTAGCATGAAGAACTCTGGGCTCTATGCTAGGTGACCGGTTGTTATGGTCCTCTTAGTGGGGTATCATGTCACATGCTCTATGACAGGAATCTATTCAGGAGCAGATTCAAAAGCCTTCCGTTCTCAACTATAAGAATTGCCGGGGTTCCTTAATCTGCTTGACCTTACCAGTTTTTCTGTCTGGTGACAAGAACTGTGCCCCACATGGGATTCCTTAGGAGAGCGGAGAAGGCTGGTGACAACATAGAGCCCCAGAAATCCAGAGCTGGGAACAGCACAGAGGAGAAACCCAGTGTCCAAGGAGGAAAGGGACCTCACATAGGCACCCGGCTAGGTCAGGATGCAGCAGAGCCTAAGTCATTCTGAATATCCTGCTGTTTCTCCCAGTCCCCACTAAAGGATAGCCTGTGCCATGACCAGGACCCCCACAGATAGTAAGGTCCTCCTATGCTGAAGTTCTCTGGATAAACTGTCTTGGACTTTTACATATTTACATATAAAGCCTGCCTGCAGGCCCTGACCTTTGCTGTTGTTTTGTTTGGTTTGGTTTTTCCAGCAGGGTTTCTCTATGTAGTCCTGGCTGTTTTAGAACTCACTGTGTAGTAGACCAGGCTGGCCTTGAACTCTGAGATCTTCCTGCTTCTGCTTCCTAAGTGGCAGGATTAAAGGCATATGCCACCACTGTCAGGCAGCCCTTGTCTTTTGAATAATCTCTAGAATGTTGAGTCTTGATGATATAATATCTTGTAGGACATTGGTGCTGTGTCCACAATGATGATTTTGTTTGTTTGATTGATTGTTTTGGTTTTTGGAGACAGGGTATCTCTGAGTAGCCCTGGCTGTCCTGGAATTCACTCTGTAGACCAGGCTGGCCTCAAACTCAGAAATCCACCTGCCTCTGCCTCCTGAGTGCTGGGATTAAAGGTGTGCACCACCACTGCCCGGCCACAATGATGATTTTAAAAAGGAAGTCACTCCTTGTTCGTGAAGGCGTAACAGTCGAGGGCTTGACTACATGGTGGTTGAAGTAGATCATATGCATCATAGACATGGATTACAGAGCACATGTTACTTGGCTATGATGTTCCATTTCTGTGTGGCTTTAGGTAATGGAAGCTGTGACCTGCTATGTCCAGAACCCTCTGCGTTAGGCCGTCCTGTCCCCAGCACAGAATGAGCCCCCACTTCAGTTCTGCGAAATTCTACCTTCCTTGTTGCCCTCCCTTAAGCTGCAGCAGGTACTGGGGTCCAGCTGTGTGACTGGCCTTGAACTCCTGAATGTATTGAAAAGGGCATCTTTCTACTAAATTGTGTCACATATATCTTGTTGCCTTGCTAATTAAGGTTGAAGTCTACCATTGTCCAGTTAGCCTTCCAGGCTCCTTGCAAAATGGAGGATTCCCTTTACTAGCGGGATTCTCCTTTCTCTGACCTTGTCTGGGAAGTTCAACTATACCACCACCACCACCACTACCACCACATTCCTCTATCTGCAGAATGTCAGGTAGCCTTAGTTAGATTTCAGGTTCAACTTCCTTTCTCTTAATAAGAACTTGGCCAGCTAGCACCCAAGGTTCTGAAATGCTTCCCCATGCTAATCAGGCATCTCAGTACCTTATGCTTTCAGCCAATGACCTTTGCCCATCCTGGATATTTGGGAACCTCTGTCCCCAAAACTATATAAACCTTAAATCACCCCAAGTAAAGTTGATCTGGTCCCAGTGTGATTTCTGTAAATAGTCACAGGGTTTTTGACTCCCTCTCTGTTGCTCCCCACCCTCCCCACTCCCCTGTGCCCCACCCCCACCCATTGTCCCTGCCCCATTTGCCCTAGTCCTTGGAGACCAACACTGTGCATTTGACTAAATGTTTACTTAACTCTCCAAAATATTATACTCAGCCTCATGGACTATTTTTTCCTCGAGAAAAACATATTTCCTCAGCATAATGGAGACTTTTGAGAAGATAACTCCTTCTTCCCCACACAGTGGTGTGATGGTTTGAATGAGAATGTCCCCTATAGGCTCATAAATTTGAATACTTAATCACTAGGGAGTGGAACTGTTTGAAAGGATCAGATTGGAGGTGTGGCCTTGCTGGAGTGAGTGTGACCTTGTTGTAGTAAGTGTGGCCTTGTTAGAGGAAGTGTGTCACTGGGTGTGGGCTTTGAGGTTTCAAAAGTTCTCTCCAGGTCTCTGTCTCTCTCTGCATGCCTGCTTGTGAATCAGGATGTAAAGCTCTCAGCTCCTACTCCAGTGCCATGAGTGCCGCCAGGCTCCCACCATAATGGTAATGGACTGAATCTCTAAAACTGTAAGCAAGCCCTAATTAAATGGTTTCCTCTTTAAGAGTTGCCTTGGTCATGGTGTCTCTCCACAGCAATAGAACAGTGGCCAGGACAAGTGGTTATTCCTAGTTGAGAGAATGCATGCTGCCTTCGATACAACCAGCCCTTCCCAAGAAGTTCACCCCTGGGTTACCTTGGCAACTCAACATCGTATTCCTTCCTTGTCTGACAGCGCGGCACTCCTGTTTGCACCAAAGCCATGTCCTTATGAGGCAGACTGTTTTCTAACTGGAATATAGAAAGCAATTCTGCTGCCAATATCATAAAACATTATAAAATTCAAGGATGGAAGGATTTTAGATTATGCAGAATTGAGATCATACAAAGCCATGGTTTATACTAACCATAATATCTGCAAACTAATGCTTTTTAACTAAGGTACAGCCTATATGCAGCAAGCACACCCCAGGAAGCACTCAGCACAATGTAGGAACTGGTTCTTCCCTTCCACCATGTGGGTCCCGGGGATCAAAGCCAGATCATCAAGCTTGGTGGCAGACACATTTACCTGCTGAGCTATTTTGCCAGCTGCAGGATCTTTCCCCGTTGTATCAAGAACCACATTGATGACTTCCCTGTTCTTGGTATAACTAACTAGGACCCTTGGCATTTCCCACATGACAGGGCCACAGAGATGAAAGGCAATCATGGGTGCTCATGGGAAAGTCCTTTCAACCCCAGAACTCTGTAATGAGGTGACTGTGGGTGAGTCCCTAGGGGTGGGAGAGGAGTTGCCAGAGCAGGCAATTATGATTAGGCTTCCAGGAGGGAAGAGGGCTAGGGATTGGCTCAGCCAATGGCTTTGTTGCTCACATGCAAAACCCAAAAGGACCCTCAGGAGAGCCCAGGAAATCCCAATAGCACAAGAACTGTGTCAGCCATTTTTGACACTGTTATAGACCAGATATCAGATCCAAGGTCTCCAGAGCCCTTGTTTGCAAGGATATCAGGGACACGATGGCTTTGGGTGTGTGGGCCAGCATGGAGATGATGATTTTTCATGATGTTAAGAGGAAGCAGAAAGGTTTTCAGGATAGCATTGCAATCCTTGGAGTGAATGGGTGACCGCTTGCACCAGGTTCTTGGAACCCTTAGATTCCCCCAGTGCACATGGGGAATACATGAGCCAAGGGCAACAGTAAGCCTGGGGTGTGAACAACTGTTCTGCTGACCCCTGCACTGTTCCAGAGGCTGCTGGGTGCTCATATGCTTTGTGTCGTGATGGAGGCTGGCTTCTGGTTGAGCTCAAGGTGCCATTAGCCATTCCACTGATGGGATGTAGGCAAGAGATGCGTGAGTATCCAGCTGGAGACTGGAGGGAACAGCTAAAGCTGCGAACCAGGTGAGAAAGACAGAAGACAAGTAGAAACTGAGCTGCCCAGTGTCACAGCTCAGGAGAAGAAAGCAGACATGAGACGTTTGGCTGAAGAGGATGTTCAAGAATGCTCGACAGGCCTTTGTGCCCCACTGCACACACCGACCACCATTACCACCCCACCCCCAACCTCGCCAAGCACACACTGTTTGGAGTGACCCAGGCCACTCACATTCCTGCAAGCACTCTAACACAGAGGCCACCCCACCCCATCCCCCTGGGTAATTTTCAGTGTCCAGCCTGATTATTCCACCTTTGACCCGTTAACAGCCTTCCTCTGCCAAGAGCCAACTGGCAGACCAGGATGTACCTTGGCAGATTCCGCTGTGGCAATGTCTGAAAGGATTACCCTGCTCTCTTCCAAGGTCCAAGTGGCTAGGGTGGTCAGCAGGGAAGAAGCTCTGTCTATCCTCCCTACAGAAGACAGACAATCTCGGTAGTGCAAGCACAGTGCAGAGCAGCAGACCCAGGGGCTTTTTAATTCCACAGAATCTAGCTGGCTGTTCTCTGTCTGGGGAACAGCTAGCTAGTGAATTCCTTGCTAAGGACCTATCATCTCTGACCTTTTCATAATTACACCCAGGATACAGAAACAAACCGAAGTCTACTCAAATGAGAGAACTTGAGTAGATAAGAAGGTAGTGCCCCTCACTGGCTCACATCTGTGCCAGTGAGGTTCCCAGTGGGTTAGCATATGTAAGAAGCTGAACCTGAGACCCTGCCCAACTGCCTAGTTCCTAGCTGCCTGAGCTTTGAGCCCTGCTAGTCCCTGTCAGCTCTTTATTCCTCAGGCAGTGACTGACTTCTTGTCCCCCTGGTCTCCTTTTCCATTAGGGTCCCAGAAGCAGCTCTCCCCTCCCCTGCCCGATGTCTCTCAGAGAAAGGATGACCCCAGGCTCAGACCTCACCTCTCCAGGAGCCCTCCAATCAGTCTAGTGGGCACTGTGACCAGTGTCTGGGCAGAATAGAAGCAAGGGCAGATTTTATTCACCAACTGGGCCAATGGCTGGAGCGCAGTGGTTCTTGGAGGTGGGAACAGAATTACGAAACTGGTTCATCTTATCTTCAAAGCATGCATTCCATAAAGCTGCAGCCCAGCTTCTTAGCCAATTTCCCAGAACGGGGACCTTGCTGAGAAGTATCCTGTTAGAATGTTTCGCTTTCCTATCTTCCTGCCCACACACTGTGAGGTGTACAGACAGAGGACTGTCCGTGGCATGGCTCAGGGTAAGAGTGTTAGCATGTGCCAGACCCCGAATTCCATCCCCAGCCCTGCCAAAGAACCCCTCTATTGCTCCTGTCCAGCTGTGTACCAGGCTCCACACTAAGCGGTCACTGCTGAGCCAGGACCTGGAAGACCATAGACATCTATGCTTGCAGGACGGTGAGTCAGAATAACCTGCCCTTGGCCTGTCTCCATCTGTAAGGTGTATACCATACTAGTGTTAATAACTTTAAGCCACCATGAGAAGCCCCAGTGCATGTGCTGGGTTACCTAGCAGACATCCCAAATGCAATAGACTCACAGTGGCTGTGCCCACTGTGTTCCCTCCTGTCACAGGCTGTGTGTGTGTGTGTGTGTGTGTGTGTGTGTGTGTGTGTGTGTTGGGGAGGGTGTCTGCAAATCCACCACTGGCCTGCAGAGTAATCATTCACATGAGGCAAGAAGGAAATCCGGTTCAACACAACTTGTTAGCCATTGCTGGTTCAAACTTCTGGAATCTGACCAGTTTATTTTTTACATCGTTAAACATAGTACAACCTTGGAAAAAAGGTTCCTGGTGACAATTACCACAATAAAGCTTAAGGCAACAAACAACGCCTTTTGCAAAGTACCCAGGACCTCTTCCACAAGAACGGGCTCTAATTGACTGAGACATGATGCTCAGGTGTCTGGGAAGAGGCTGGGGATTCGGCTTTACAGACAGCAAAGGTCTGTATCAGGCTATTAATGCATCCAATCCAAGGCAGAAATAGGTGTAACTCTTCCTGTTGTGGAAAGCCTGCATGTATGAGATTCCTGGTTTCTCTGTTCATCTCTGTGAGCACAAAGGGCCACATGCTGTCTACATCACTGCATCTGATACAGATGTGTGACCCTTGTCACAACCCCATGAGGAAAACAGCATCAGAACTAATAACTTGCACCTGAAATCCTTCAATGCAAACTGCTTTAAAGATAAAAACTTGGTGGAAGGCTCAGGTTGGTAAAGTGTTTGCCATGCAGGTGTGACAACCTGAGTTTGATTCTTGGCACCCACATTAAAAAGCCATTCTGCCTATAATCCCAGCTGGGGAGGTGGGGGCAGGAGGATCCTGAGACTTGCCAGCCAGCCAGGTTCTGTAGGAGACACTGTCTCAAAAATAGGGTGGAAAGTGACTGAAGGGGTTATTCGTGTCAACCTCTGGCCTCTACAGGCGCTCGAGTGCACACACACCTGTGCACAAAGGTGTACACACATACATGAATACTCACATACAATCAGCCCATGCACTTAGTGGAAAAACCTGACCTGAAGCCCAGGGAGGAGGCATGCTATAGATGTCCCATTTCTGATTGAACACTCCATACTCAACTACTGGTGCCCTGGCTGGTTGTGAGTTCTAGGTTACCCACCATTCCCCTGCACAGAAAAACTTCCCTGAGATAGACAGAGTGTCAAACTGTCCTCTAAATTAATCATCTTTATCAGTTATGCTACAGTAGTTCATATAGACATGCTACAGTCAGCCTGCCACATCTAGGGCTCCCACAGCTGTGGAGTCAACCAACCACAAACCACAATATTGGATTGGCAGAGAGACAATCTCAGCACTCAGGAGGCTGAGCCCAGAGGATGAGGAAGTTAAGGACAGTCAGGCTCCATAACACCACACTGACTCAAACCATTTTTTTCCTTTTGACTTGGGAAAGCACTGCACTAGTACTGAATAAGTACAGATGTTTCCTATCACTCTCAATTACTACCTAATTGCATATCATTAATATTGTATTAAGTGTTGTAAGTCACAGGAAGACAGGATCAGGATCAGGGTCATACAGAAGCAGGTGCAGGGGCTATCTGCAAATACCATGCCATGAAATCTGAGAGAATTGAGCATCCCCAGGATTTGGTGTGTGGAGGGAACCTGCAGTTCTTCCCCATGAGTATCAGAATTTCAATATGTTCACATGGCTGTCAACATATCCAATTCTGACCCTGCAATTCTCAGATTCCAGGAAACAATTATCTTTTCCTGCTCTTAGTTTCTAAGGATGTTGGTGCTGGAGATGCCTAAGGTTGCTCTTTGCCAAGTGTAGCTAAGTTTCCATCTCTGCCTTCCAAGCTCTGCCTAGAAGCAGCTTTAGGATCCTGGGAATCTCAGGGCAGAGTTTCTACTCTGAGAAGCAGTAGTTGTGAAGAGACAGGTGCACAAACCTCGATCCTAAGAACATGATATTTCAGGTCTAGTAGTTTCTCCAGCTGTCCCCTGACCCTTACCACCTCCCTTCCTGGGCTCCTGGTGACATCATATTGTCTTGACTACAGCAGAGGCTGACACACTCATAGGTGCCCTGTGAGTATGCTTACATATAGACACTTATGGGCATGTGTGTGAGCCACTGATGTCTGTATGCATGCTTTGTACTTGACTCTCTTGGGGAATGTGAGATACTCTTTTTAAAAATCATTTACTTATTTTATTTGTATACCCATGTAGCACATGCATTCATGTGCAAGTCAGAGGACAGCTTGCAGGTGCTGGTTCTTAGGTTTCACCATGTGAGTCCCAGGGATTGAACTCAAATACTTACCCTCTGAGGCATCAGAGGTCTGGCCCGTGAGAGGGTCTAGGGGCGGGGTATTCCTCCACTTCATCCCACCTCACATTAACAACTTATGTCATCCTGTATCCGTTCCTCTCTGCAATTAGTCCCCAGTCCGGTGGCTCACAACCATCTGTAATGGGATCCGATGACCTCTTCTGGTGTGTTTGAAGACAGGAACAGTGTACTCATATACTTAAAATAAAATAAAGAAAGAAATGGAGGCTTTATTCTGAGTCCAGAAATACATTCCTCTGTTAAGGAAAGAAAGAAAGAAAGAAAGAAAGAAAGAAAGAAAGAAAGAAAGAAAGAAAGAA
>JADRCH010000202.1:1471239-1483464 GCA_019843965.1 Rhynchomys soricoides | reverse complement strand
TCTTCTTCTTCTTCTTCTTCTTCTTCTTCTTCTTCTTCTTCTTCTTCCCAGACAGAGTTTCTCTGTGTATCCCTGACTGTCCTGAAACTCTGTAGATTAGTCTAGCTTCAAACTCACAGAGATCTGCCTGCCTCTACCTCCTGAGTGCTGGGATTAAAGGCATGTGCCACCACACCCAGCTTTTTTGGTCCCTTCTCTTAAAAGCCCCATCACCTTTTAGCCTGGAGATAATGGTTCACATATCAAGAGCACATACTGGTCCTCCAAAGGCCCAAGTTCAATTCCCAGCAACTCCTCTGTCTCTTTGGGCACGTGCAATGATGTGCATATACCTACACATAGACATCCACATAACTAAAAATAGTAAAACTTATTTTTAAAAGGTAATGTTGCCCCCAGCAGCATTATATGCTGGCCACCAAGCCATTAGCATGTAGCCTCTGGAGGGGCATTTCAACAGATGTGGCCCAGGAAACCTCCAAATGGACCAGAAGGGATGGCAGGCTAAGACAGGACCACCATGAAACAGACTTGGAGAGCAGGTTTACTTGGCCCTGTGTCTGGTATGGAGTTAAGCTGGACCCCTCTGTGGTCTATCACCCAGTCAGTAAGAATGTGCAGTCAGTTCTTCCTGTCTCAGAGAACCAAGACTGAGTGGGCTGGCGGCTGGGTTTCAGGCCAAATCCAATTCCCTCTGCTCCCTCTGCCTCTGCAAGCTGAGGATGTGGGGTTGGAACCGTCAGCTTCAATCCTATGTTGTGTTCCTGGCTTCTCCCCAGACAGCAGGGACCCTGTCCAGGGAGTCAATGACTCAGAGGTCAGGGAAGACAGGGCCAGGACTCTCCCCACTCCCCACAGCCCTGCGGTGGTGGTGATGGCCTCAAATGAGTGGAGGCAGGGACTTGGGAGTGACTGTGGTCTGTTCATAAGAGGTGGGGAAAGCTGCACCCCCTTCCCCCTCAACCAGACAGGGAAACCTGCCAGTGACTGTGGGAGGGGACTCCCCTGTGCAGCCCAAGCTCCAGATGTTTTTTCCATGAATGCTTTTGCAGAGTCGAGAACCGAGAACCACAGTAAGCCAGAGACTGGCCTAGCCTCCCTCCCCAGGGCAGAGCTTCCCTAGGCTGCGCTGATAGACCATGAGGTCTGTAATAAATCTCTGCTGCTCCAAGCCTGCATTTTCCCTTCTGTAGACAGTTGAACAATGACCATTCCCACCCCCCACTTCCCACCCCCACAAAGCCTCGGCTGAGACCATGTGACCTTCGATGGGACCATATTTGGAAACATTCTCTGAGGATTAAAAAAAAAAAAAAAATCAACTAAAATCTGGAGATGAGGTCATCTTGGCGTTTGTGTGAGCCGGAAGCCAGCAGCAATGTCCTTGAAAGAGACGGTGCTATTAGCAAGAAGGGATGGAGGGAGAAAGGTAGAAGTGCTTCAGGCCCAGATGCTGCCTCTCATAGCCTACCCCCCTGCAAGCCCACCCCCCTGCAAGCGGGCCCACCCTCTGTTCTAAGCATGTGTAAGTAATATCACGGAATATCAAGGCCTACAGCCACATGACTCCGGAGAGGCTTAGGGAACTACAGGACCTGCAGAATTTGCCAGAACTGCCTTATCTGCATCATCCTTCAGTTTAAAGTGATTGTGAACTAAGACACAAAGAGGAAGGAGAGAACCTGTGTTAGTATGACCTGGCCCTCTTGAGAAGGAGAAAGAAAGAGGGGACCTCTCCAGGTTGACTAGGAAGCCAACCAACAACACATTATATTGCCAAGGCCCCAGGGTGCTACCCACAGCCCTAACAGAGTGCTCCGGAGTACACAGAGCCACATGCCCACACAGTACTCCTGTCCAAGATTCCTCTGAAACTGTAGCTGGCTGCCACACAGCTCATACACCGTGCCTTTTGGCTTCTGAGCCATGGGGACTATTCTTAACTGATCCTCTGATTTGTGCCAGATCCCTGGGACCGCCCCTAACTCACCAAAATGCTCCAAGTTTAAAATCACCCCCAATGAGCTCCCTCCATTCCTTAAAACCTCATCCTGAGAGCCTTAAAAAGACAGCATAACTCACTCCATCTTGATTTTCAGATTCCATTTTGTGCCTGACCTACTCTGAGGGCCTGGGAACCTAAACTCCTGAACTGAAGGTGCAGACTGTTCCAGGAACTAACCACATCCTTGACCAGCCTTGTGTAACATCATTGTTCTGCAAGCCTTAATGAAGTTCCCAAGCCCCAGTTCCCAAGCCCCCACCTGCTTGCAGTTTTTGCCCTTAAATATTCAATAATTTCTGCCCTCAGGATCACCATTTCATGGTGGTCCAACTTGAGCTGTCTAATTAAAACTCTTTCTTTGCCAATTACATCAGTGTTGTGTCCTGTTGGTCTCACAGGGGTCCCGAGTTGATGGTTCTACAATCCTTGACCAACCCACTTCACAAACTTTCCCTCCTAGCCAGCCTGGTCATCTTGTGGTTCCCAGGTCACTTTGTGTTGGGTTTCTGCTTCCCCAAGCTTTTTCGCAGCATCCCTCAGCCCTCCTGCATGACCAGAGTTCTCACCCCTCCACCTGCCCCTGACCATCTCCCAACATTGGCTAAACACAGCCATTTGTTGAAGCAGATGTTTTCTGGTCTCAGGCAATGACCATGGCAGCAGTGTGCCCACCGGGTCCTGGCTTCATCCTCCTGGCCCAGAGAGGCCTGTCTTTGTCCTCTCTGATAGTGTTCAGGGCTGGCTGGTTAAAGTGAGTACCAGCCCTCCCAGAGGGGTCTCTAAACCTCTCTCTTGGTCCTGAGCCCTTCCATTTTTGACTTTATCCAGGAGACCAGAGGTGTTTGGTGGCTCTGAAAAAGAAAGTTAGGTCCCCAAGAGACCTTGAGCAGAGATAGAACTGAATGGTAATGTAAACGAGGCCTGGACCACTCAGACCAACGAGACTGGGGGCTGGCTCTGGCTCATGCTTCCTCTCACAAAGCTGAAAGCCTGAGAAGCAGGTCTCCCCACCTCTACTAGGCTCTCTCTTCTGTCCTAAAAGTGCAAATCAACCCATCTCCGCCCTCCTCATAAAGCTGCCAAGGCTCCATGGTCTCCTCTTTTCTTCCACATTAGCTACCTCAGGGCCTGTCCTGGCTAGTTTTGTTTGGTCAAACTCCATACAAGCTAAAGTCATCTGGGATGAGGAGACGTCAGTTGAGAAATTACCTCCATCAGATAGACTGGCCTGCATGCAAACCTGTTATGGTTATATGCTCAGCCCAGGGAGTGGCACTATTAGAAAGTGTGACCCTAAGCAGGGCAGTGGTGGCACATGCCTTTAATCCCAGCACTTGGGAGGCAGAGGCAGGTGGATTTCTGAGTTCGAGGCCTACCTGGTCTACAGAGTGAGTTCCAGGACAGCCAGGGCTATACAGAGAAACCCTGTCTCGAAAAACCAAACAAAAAAAAAAAAAAAGAAAAAAAAAAAAAAAGAAAGTGTGACCCTGTTGGAGTAGGTGTGTCACTGTGGGTGTGGACTTTAAGACCCTCATCCTAGCTGCCTGGAAGCCAGTATTCTGCTAGTGGTCTTCAGATGAAGATGTACAACTCTAAGCTCCTCCTGCACCATGTCTGCCTGGATGCTGCCATGCTCCCACCATGATGATAATGGACTGAACCTCTAAACCTGTAAGCCAGCCCCAATTAAACATTGTCCTTATAAGAGATGCCTTGGTCATGGTGTCTGTTCAGAGCAGTAAACCCTAACTAAGATAAAGCCTATGAGGCATTTTCATGATTAATAATTGATGTGGAGGGCAGAGGCCACAGTGGGTGGTGTCATCCCTGGGCAGGTGGTCCTGGGTTGTATAAGAACCAGCCAGTGAGCAGTGTTCTTCTGTGGCCTCTGCTTCAATTCCTACCTTGGTTTCTTGTAGGCCCCCATCTGCTCTGCCACAGGGCACAGCCACTTGGGGAGGCAGAACGAGGGGCACTTGACTGCATTTATCCCACACTGCCCACTGGGGTGGGTGCTGGGCTGTAGGAAAGTACCAAGGTACAGCTCCAGGGGTGGGAAAGTGCAGTCTGAGATGTAGGAAAGCTGGAGCTGGTTTGGGGGTCCCCAGGCCTGTGATGAGGCCTGGGCCATGGGGTTCACAGACTCTTGGACACCAAACAAGGCACTGCTGGGAGTCTCAGAAGAGCAGAGAATGGAGTCAGGGCTGAGGGCTATGGACAGCATCTAGTCCAGGGCCAGAGAGAAGGGGGGCAAGGGGAGCTCCTGCTTGTCCCAAGGGGATGATTGTCTTTAGCTTGGCTGCTGCAGGCTTGGTGGAGTTTGTGGTGGGAGCCCAGAGAGGCCTTCTACAGGAGATTAGGCTTCAGCTCTGTACTTGAAGGTCTTCTTTATGGCTCCCCATGGCGGATCTTAATAAAAAGAGACAGTCCATGGTTCTAAATAGTTTATTGTCATGGCAGAAAATGGATATATAAAACCATACCCACTTCTCAGGGTGGGCCTGAGGTTAAATACCTTTTGCGGGGAGGAGTGTCTAGGAAGGGGAGTTTATTGGCTAAGCCCTCCAAACTTCTAGGTACCTTATTAGCATGGAGACCTCTGTCTTGAGCCTACATGACCATAGGACATGTTTCTTTTATGTGAGAAGCATAGCATGTGTTCCAAGTCAGGAGTCTGGCAGGGAGCTGGGAGTCACCTAAGCCTCAAGTATGTGCCTACCAAGTCTCCGGGTCTCAACCTGTTCTACCTTACCCAACTTCCTGGCATGGTTTTACGTCCCACAGTTTCTCATGATGATGGGCTCTAACTTGCAAGTCAACTCTACCCTTTCCCGGATAAGCTGCCTTTGTGTTTATCACAGGAAGA
This sequence comes from Rhynchomys soricoides, assembly GCA_019843965.1. Lineage (NCBI taxonomy): Eukaryota > Metazoa > Chordata > Mammalia > Rodentia > Muridae > Rhynchomys > Rhynchomys soricoides. The sequence continues at coordinate 1,478,593 of JADRCH010000202.1, read as the reverse complement.
GAAAGCAAACTCAGACAAGGCCTTCCTTTTTGCCCTGTCATCCTCTCTACACTGATAGGCCAGACCACACAGCTTCAGTCCAAAACTGTGCTCCACAGGACAAACTGAAGCATCTCTCGATTGCTGAGTAAGACCTTGGTGGTTTGGGGAATACAACCAGGGTGAGGAAAAGAACAAATCCCACCTCATCCGGTGACAGAATAAGGTAGGGGCCTAAGTTCAAAGAAGCCCCAGCTGTGCCAATGGGATGTGAGTGTCTCCCAGGACCCTGCATGGCCGAGTGGTTTGATTCTGGAGACGCAAATGGGGTGATGTCCCGTCCCTTGGGACCTCGTTATTCGTGGGATCGAGGGGGACCACGCCTGAAAGGAAAATGGGCAAGAGAGAGGAGTGAGACCAAGCAAAGTTTTGTCAAGGTCTATTTTTTATTAACACAAGCAGATTTTATAAAGCAAAAATCATAGGCAAGGGGAGGGGGGAGAGGAAGCTTGCGGCCCTCCCGTTGTTATGGCTCAACTACTGTCTGGTGTCTGAACATTTTTCGGTCAGCCTGTCCTCCGGAGATGCAAGGGACAGCTAATCTTGCACAAACACAGCTGGTTCTCAGAGACCAGCTTTAAGGCTATACAAACTCAGAAACTTGCCTAAGGCTGTATAAAGGTCAGGTTCCCAAGGGTGGTGTGGAGGCCCTGGCTCCCGACATCTCCCCCTTTCTTTTACAGTAATTGAGGAGCGGCTAAGAAGGGTCAGTGGAAGGCCTGTCTTAGGCTATGTAGTGGGCATCCATGACTCATGTTCGATTTTTATGTTAGCCTTATTAGGGCAGGGACCCTGTCTTAGGCTATGTGGATGGCCCCCATCCCCGGCATCATTCTTTTATGGTCTCAATGTGCACCCAGGTGATAGATCCACAATAATCCCATCATGGGGTTACCCTGCAGCCTTTAAGGGCATGCATGAGAGTCATGGCACTACAATATTCCCGTCATGGGCTCTTCCACAGCTTATGGACCAAAAGCTATCTCTGTTGGCTAAGGGTTGTTAGTAGCTGGAAAGCTGTTTAGGAGAGCCTCCACAACCTGTGATACCAGGGAGTCTCTGTTGCTAGGGCTGAAAACTGTAGGCCATCAGACGAAGCATCAGAGGGAGGGTCCTCGGTGGATTCTTGGGCACTAAGTTGATGGTAATGAACAGCAGCCGGCTTCTGGAGGGCAAGATCAATCTTAACTTAACAAAGTTAGTTAATTTGTTAAAAGCCCAAGGGCCAAATGTCAAAAGTAGTAGGAGGCCCACAAGGGGTCCCAGGAGGCTAGGGAGTAATGTAGAAAGCCAGGGAGAGGTGGAGAACCAGTTTTGATACCAAGCTTCATCTTGTTCTCTCTTTCTCTTTCTATCCTCTAAGCTCTTTTTTATTTTTTCTATGCTATCATCAACTAACCCCGTCTTGTCTGCATAAAAGCAGCATTCCTCTTTAAGGGCAGCCTCTAGGAGGTGGCTCACAAACTCACTGTAATCTTCTTGGGTCCCCCGAGCAACCCTAGTCAGAGGGGTGAGTGCAGAGCCCACAGCCGGAAGGGCCCGCCAAGCACCCAGAGCGGCGTTGGCCGCCCGAGCCAAGAGGCTGAGGGGGAGGCGCTGCCGCTGGGCCTCTGCTGAATACTTTCCCCGGCCGCTGAGCTTGTCCAGGGTCCATGTTGCAGAAGGCGATCATGGAGACTGTAAGTTGGTGGCAGCTGCCGCTTGACAGCGATCGATAAAGTCTGCCTTCCAAGTTAGAAATTGGCCACGGGTGAGAACCGCCTGAACCACACAAATCCATTCTCCTGGGAGCAAATAGCTGCCCCAAGACAGAGAGTCAAGAACCGAAAGGGTGAAAGGTCCCTGGTTCTGGACCTTTAGGTCCATGGTTCTGACGGCAGCATTTAATTCTTTTAGATTTTTAAAATGTATCTTATGGACTCGCAGTGCCCAATAGCTGGTGCTGGCGGTTCATCCTCATTTTCGCTTTCCCAGGCTCCCTCCCTCTCACTGTCAGGGTCGCTTGGTGCGTCCTCAGAGGGGTTAAGGGTGGTGGAGGAAGGGATGTCTGACTCTGAGGACCTGGACATATCTATAATTACAGAGGGAGACTTGGTGGGGACCTGGGTGTTGGATTGTTTATTTGGGAGGGAGGCCAAAGACCCTGCATGGGAAAGAGGGCGGAGACAATACTCCCCAACTGACAGTAATTGCTGTTTGTCTGGATCGGAGGACGCAGCGTCAACTATATCTCAGATCAAGCCCCAGTATGAAAAGACAGTGGCGAGGACGGCATCGGGTCCCTCACGATTCAATTTCTCATTAAGATCCCTTCCAACCTTTTGCCATTTTTCCCCAGTGAATTTCTGGCCCATTTACTATGAACCAGGGACAGGCCTCATCTATAAAAATGAAGAATTTAATTAAATCTTTCTTTTTTATTCTAACTCCTCTCTTTCTGAGTGAACTCTTTAAGTCTTTGATGAAGACTGCTTCTTTAGTCAACTGTTGGCCCATTTTTAATGAGACAGACGGAAATCACTTACCGAGGACGAATATTTCTCATGAGCGGTGAGAAGGGTCCTCAATCTTGTCTAGAGCCGGCGCTACGCCTCTTTTGGGCTGGGGTCCATCTGGAGGAGGTCCGTACCTCAAGCCCCACATTGGGCACCACGCTGTCCCGTCTCGTTATTCGTGGGATCGAGGGGGACCAAGCCTGAAAGGAAAACGGGCAAGAGAGAGGAGCGAGACCAAGCAAAGTTTTGTCAAGGTCTATTTTTTATTAACACAAGCAGATTTTATAAAGCAAAAATCATAGGAGGGGGGAGAGGAAGCTTGCAGCCCTCCCATTGTTATGGCTCAACTACTGTCTGGTGTCTGAACATTTTTCGGTCAGCCTGTCCTCCAGAGATGCAAGGGACAGCTAATCTTGCACAAACAGGGCTGGTTCTCAGAGACCTGCTTTAAGGCTGTGCAAACTCAGAAACTTGCCTAAGGCTGTATAAAGGTCAGGTTCCCAAGGTGGTGTGGAGGCCCTGTCTCCCGACAGGGTGACCCACAGATGTCCTGTCCCTTTACTTCCGAGTTCCCCTCCCATGGAGGAGCTTAGGGGAGCAAGCTCTGGGTTTTCCAGAGGACAGGGGCCCAGGGTGGAGGAACTTGGGACCCAGGAGAGGGTCTGTAAAGAGGGCACCCTGTTCCACGTGAACATTGCCAATCCTGGAGCCTTTGCCCAGGACGTGCGGGCAGGTGTCTGCCCTTGCAGTGGCTGCATAAACGTGTAGATACTCCATGCTCTGGAAAGACTGGCCTCCTCCCAGGCTGCCCTGGGCCTGTGGGGCTCCTAGTCACTCACACCATCTGTCAGTGTTTCATTCAGCTGGAAAGCTCAGGCTGACCAACCTCCCCCACCCCCCACCATGCACGAGTGGTTGTTCTCTGCATTTAAACAACAACCACTCTGTCTACATCCCCTCTGCAGGCACCTAAATGTCTTTCTTGCCCACTCATGGTTTTAAAACACGAATGGGCCCTGGAGGTAACTCAGTGGCTGAAAGCAAATGCCTCTGCCCCTGTCACCAATCAAGAGAGTGCATAGAAGGGTGAGGTTGAGACAGATGTAAGGGAACTTTTTGGGGTGGTGACAGTGCTCTGTGTCTTGCTAGTTTGAGTGAGGCAAGTGTGTGCTTCAGCAAAAACCAGCACAGCCTCAGGTGTGTGAGTTGTTTTGGATGTGAACATCGCTGGGCAGAAAAATGCATATCTTGCTTCTCATTCAGAAGGCATCAAACACGAAGCAGCCAGATAATGTCTGCAGTTCACAATTATGCATCACTTGGGGACCAGGTACCTTCTAAAAATGGCTGCTGGACCTTGGATGAACATCACATAGATGGAGTAGCCCACTGCAGGCTTTGAATTTGAGATCCCGTTTTACCCAAGGCAGTGTTCTGCAATCTCAACTATATATATATATATATATATATATATATATATATATATATATATATGAATAATATGATTCCATGAGGCTTTATCAAACAACCTTGGTGTTATCTGTTGCTCATCCCCCCCTGTATTTACCTCCCCTCCTCATCCCCAATCAGAGCCCCCCTTCCCATTTTTCCATTTCCCACCTCCCATTGTCTGTATCCTGGTGTTCCCACCTTCACCTATGCTCCTTTTACACCTTCCTGCCTTGTGGGGTTTCTCCATGTTGTATGCTCACATCCAAGGACTCGGAGCTAGGAACCGCACAGGAGAGAGTGCGCAGTGCTTGCCTTCAGGATCAGGGTTACCTCGCTCAGTATGATCTTCTCTAGTCCCCTCTGTTTACCTGAAACTGTCATGATTTCATCTTTCTTTTCAGCTGACCACTGTTCCACTGTATAATGTGCCACATTTTGTTATCTGCTTATGTGCTGAAGGACATTTAGATTGGGTTCCCCCTCCCCCCTTTCCTGGCTGTTGTGAATAGGGAGGGAATAGCCATGGATCAGCAAGATCTGTAGAGTAAGATGACCTCCTTTGTGCACATGCCAAGGACGGCCATGGCTGGGTCCTATGGTAGATTTAGTTTTGCTTTTTGAATCTTCTCCACACTGATTTCCAGAGTGGCCGCACCAGTGTGTGTCTCCCCAACGCTGAACAAGGATCCCCTCTCCACAATCTCACTGCTGTGTGCTGTCAGCCGCTGCTTGTCTCAGCCGTTCTGAGTGGGGTGAGAAGAAATCTCAGCTGTTTTAGTTTACATTTCTCTAATTGCTAAGTATGGCAGGCAAGTTTTGAGGCATTTCTTATCCATTGTTATTTCTTCTATTGAGGACTCTGTCTCTAGCCCCATTCAAATTGTTATTTGTTCCTTTGACATTCTGTTTTTCCTTTGTATATCCTGGATACTAATCCCCTGTTTGGACTTTAGGCTCAGTCGACAGGATGAAAATTATGCCAGTTTTCCCAGAGCTACCGAGGCCAAGGACTTTAGAAGAGAATCTGTTACCATCAATTTGCTAGACCAACATAATTCCTCTGTCTGTCTGTCTGTCTGTCTGTCTCTCTCTCTCTCTCTCATTGTTGTTTTTGCTTTTGTTTTTGAGTCAGAGTTTCTCTGTGTAGCCCTGGCTGTCCTGGAACTCTCGCTCTGTAGACCAGGCTGGCCTCGAACTTAGCGCTCCTCTTGCCTCTGCCTCCCAATGCTGGGTGGGACCAAAGGCGTGTGCCACCACTGCCCAGCTCTACATTCTAAACCTTACCCTTGCATCCACACCACCCCTCATCAAAGACATCCCTCATCTCTTACAGCAAGTGGAAACCACCACAGAAAATCCATAGCTGGTCACATTGTAGAGATCAACAGATGACGGGAAGCCGATCCCAGGAGCTACATCTGCATCACAGCTCCTGTGTCTACAGCTCAGGGAACATGGAAGAGAGAGCAGAAGATGGTAAGAGCCAGAATACCAGAAGTCTGCTGTGCAACAGTGTCTCTCAGAAGTTGCTCCATAAACAAGATGAAGACAATGGTCACATTAGTGGAAATGTTAACACGAAAGGCAGAAATTTTGGCAGGGACCACCCCTAAACAAAGGGCTACAGAAAAACAATGACTACTGGGAGATGGGGAGTTAGCCTCTCACAGAGTGAGCCCTCCTTACAACCATAAACACACCACACACATAAACAGACTCACCTGTCATCCCAGCACTGCAGAGGTGGAGGCAGGAGGCTCACTGTGTTCAAAGAGAGACTCGGCCGCAGAGAAATAGGTGGGGAGTGATAGCATGTGCTTAGGCACACAGATGAACACACACACAAGCATACACACACCACACCCGTACACACAAGCACATACACACAACATGCACATATACAACACACATACACACAGAAGCACAAACATATGCACACAAGTACCCCCACCCAAGTACCCCCATGCACACATACACGCATGCACATAAGCACACACATCACAACAGACACATATAAAACATGCATATACAGTGAAGCACACACACATGCACACAAACACACACACACCCACAAGCACATACACACACAAGCACCCTACACATACACACACGCGCACACACAACAACACAACACACACAAGCAAATTCACACACCACACACATTCAACACACATATGCACAGAAGCTCACACATGTGCACACAAGCACACACACACACAGGCATGGACGCAAGCAAACATGCACACACACAAAACCCAGTAGATCTCTTTCCCAGTGTACTTCTAAATGAAAGAGAAATTAATACCATCTTCTGGGACTCTATTATTTGAAGTTTGGTGTCACCTGTGACCTAGCCCAGTCCCTACCCACAAGCCTGGGTGCTTTAGTCTTAGTGTTGGGGAGAGTAGGTAAGCCAAAACTTTCAAAAACATATCTGAAGTAACAGGGCTATAATTGAGGTTTTTTAGATCTTATCCAGAAAGATAACCCTGGGACAGGTCCCACAGTTCACAGTGGCAGAGGGGACTGTGTCTGCTGAGCCCAGAGCTAAGGGTATTTTTATAGAGAAATTGGGGACAGGAGCTGTGTTGGTGACAATGAGCCTGTGGTGCCTATAGGTAGATAGAACAAACAGGGGAGATTTTTTTGGGTGACAGGTGGTCCATGAGGAGTGGTGCTTGCTTCTGATCTGCCTAGAATCTGTCTGGAAAGCTCAGACATAAATAGGCCAAGTGGCTCTGGTGGTCAGCTGTCAGGCTCTAAGGCAGGGTCATAGTGCCCACTCAGGCTTGCGGTTTTGTCTGATTAATTCTCTAACTCTTCTCTCTTGCACCCGCCAAGCCTCCGTAACTGAATGTAGCACATTCTAGAATTTTCCTTCTAACACACCCTCTCATTCTGCTCATAAAAACCTCCACCTGGGCCAGCAAAATGGCTCAGTGGGTAAAAGCATTTGCCACACAAGCCCGATGACCGAAGTTCCATTCCTGGAACCCACACAGTGGTGGAAGGAGAAAACTAACTTCACAGAGTTTTCCTGTGTGGAGGTCAGGACATACATGACCCCCCTATAGGATACACACACCACATACACAAATACACATGCTATATATGTACATACATGATACACATGTATGTATGTGTTGATGGAACAGATCAGTCTCTCATGACTTCTTAGTACCATATATCACAGTATGCAATTATAGAGTACCTACTACATACCAAGCCCTGCATGTCTGCGTCCACTCCCTGCTTTAACACTCATGATGAGGTGCTGGAGAGAGGGGGCTGCAGATACAAATGGTTATTACACAAGCATGAAGCCCTGAGTTCTAAACCCCAGCACTCAGGTAAAAGATTAGGCATGG
>JADRCH010000202.1:1435164-1470629 GCA_019843965.1 Rhynchomys soricoides | reverse complement strand
ATGCATACACATATACACGCACAGACACATACAAATAGACACACACATAAACCCACACATACACACAGACACACATAGACATAGACACACATACACATAGACACACACATAGATACATACACACATAAACACACATATATAACAATGCATACACACATATATACACAGAGACACATAAACACAAACACACAGAGACACACAGACACATACAAATAGACACATACACATAAACACACACACATAGATACATGCACATATGCACACAATATTCAGGATGGCACTTGAGAAAGAAAGTTCTCATTCACAAATGGAAGAAACGAGGCAATCACTCTTTCTCCAAGTGGCAGAAATAGTTTAGGATGGCACCAAAGGCAGCCATGTGGCTCCCCAGCCTCACGCCAAGCTGAGCTGCCTGCACAGCCATTCACATACCTGCTAGAGCAACCTTCCCTCCACCACATTAGAAAATCCAGGGACCACATGTCTCTCCTCAGCCACCAGAGGCCTATCCAACCACAGAGTCTCAATTCTGCACCCTCAAGTCCTCCCTTGGCCACTAGATCCTCCCACACAGGGCTCACTCTCCTCAGTACCCTTGCACTGTGCTCCCTCTTACTCCAATCTCAGCCAACTGTCCCCTCTGCCCACAGGCCACTCCACAAGCCAGACACAGCCTGATGGCCCTTCCACAATCTCTGCCTCGCAAGCTTGACTTTGAGACCCTGAGAGGTGGAGTGTGGGCGACTCACCTTTTAACAATGTGGAAAGCATCACCTGTCTTCCAGGCCAGAAGCAGTGAGCACAGACAGACTCACAAGTTTTTGAGTGGTGGTGGGGGTGCGTCACAGGTAACAGCATTTCTTCCAGATGCCACTAGATGGCAGCAGGTCCCCCAATTGACAGTCGCAGGGAAAGCAACCATTTCATTCTGGACTCGGGGACCCTGGATGGAATCCATACACCAAAATAAGCTTTGGGAACACCCAGGTCTGGTATTTATTAGTGCCGCCAGGAAGGTGAGAAACTAAGATCAGACATCTCTGAGCCACAGAGCACAGGCACAGACTCCTTGGGCTCTGATCGGGGCTTGCTGTCTGACTTTGAACAAAGTTCCTAACCTGTCTGTGCCTCTGGTTCTTCATGTGTAAGAGTTCTGACTATATCAGAATGCTTACCCCAGAGGGAGAGCTCTGGGAGGGGGGAGAGGGTACACTCCGGGGTGCCGTGAGCAGAGTGTGTTTGTGGAATCTGTGAACAAAAATTCCCTGTGTAAGGCCTCTATGTGAAAGATTCTACAAACAGACTGGGTGGTTAGAACCCGTGGTTATGGAGAGTTGGAGTGTTGCAGATCCAAAGCCAGCATTAGCTTGGGCTATCTTCTATATCTTTACTTACCAGTTCATCATTATCTTTCTACTACCAAGTAAAACCATTCACTCCCAATAGCCCCAAATCTAAGAATGATTTCAGCTAGCATTTGAAATCTAGGGTTCCTGTAACATGCCTTGCCTGCCATCCTTACCACTATGTTTGTTGAGTGCCTTATTATTTTAGCTTGTTGTCTGACTATAAAAAGTTCACAGATGGATGTGTGTAATCCCAGCATTTGAATTCATGATGAGTTCAGAGCTAGCCTGGGCTACATGAGAACCTATCTTAAAAACAAACAAACAAACAACAATAAAAACAACAAGGAAACAAACAGTTCACATAACCATTTCACAGGAAATTTGTGTATGTAGAGTAGTTCAGGGCTAGCCTGAGCTACATGAGACCCTGTCTTTCAAACAAAACAAATAAAACAAACAAGAAAACAGACTAACAGTTCCCATAACCATTCCACAGGGAATAGTGTTATACATACATGCGTGTATGTAGAGTAGTTAAGAGCTAGCCTGGGCTACATGAGACCCTGTCTTTAAAACAAACCAAACAAACAAGGAAACAGACTAACAGTTCACATAACCGTTCCACAGGGAATAGTGTTATACATACATGCGTGTATACATACATACATATGTATACACGCATGAATGTATAACATGAGCCTCTGCTTCCACCACTGCTCCCTTATGATTGCCTCAGAGTAAATGGTCTCTTGCTTCTGGAGCAAGACCTGTGCTTTGCACTCATGTGTCTCTAATCCTGGCTCTAGAGCACTCGAAGAGTAAAAATGGGGCTCTACTGGTCTAGACTGGCTACACCTCAAAACAGAGAGATAAGAGGGCTAAGCCTCTCTCAGAGCCTGGAAGGTGGAGGGGATACCCTCGAGGAAGCAAAGGAATGGGCAAGCCTTGGGTGAGAGACTGTGGAGGGGGCCTGGCTCCTTTGGGTGACACCTGAAGGGGGGCCATAGAGAGGGAGAGGGAAGGAGGCCAGTACCCTGGGCCACACCTGTTGACTGGGACAAGCAGATCCTGTGTGCCTGCCAATCTTTCCAACAAGCCCCAAAGGGCCTTTGGAGAAGGAGAAGCCTGCGTGTGAAGTGTATTTTTAGCTCCCTGTGCATCTGCTGGCCTCTGTGAGGCACTTCCCTTATTCTCAGCCATGGTCACTGGCTCTTGAGGGTATCTGGGGGAAAGGCTGGCTTGGTTAGTGTGACAATGTCTGGGAAGGGTAGCCCCAGCCATCGATGGTAAGTTTGTGAGCACTCTGAAGAAAGCCTGAGGATCCCCCGCCCCATCAGGGCCTCCCAGGTTCTGCCAATGTCAGGTTGGCTGTGTACGTGTTCTGGCCCATGACAGCCAGAGGTGGGACTTAGCCAGGGATGCATCTGCGCTGGAGGTGGGATAAACCAGGCAGAGGACATGCTCAGATCAAGGAGAGAAGAAGGAGGGGACCCAGGCTTTAGCAGCCACGTGCTCCCCGCCACCACTATGTCTAAGTTCCAGAGAGTCCGAAGGAGTCATCTCTTGACCTTGCAAGAGAGATTTGTTGGCTGTCAAAAGGCTGTCAAGTTCCCAGGTCACTAGATAAGTCTGGGGCCTTGAGGGAGCTGAGGTGCAGAGCTGCCTGGGTACATAGCTGCCCAGTGGGCACTGACAGACTGAGCTCCTGGCTTGCCTTGTCCAGAATGGTGTTCAGAATCCTCAGAAGGTGTAGTCTAGACAGGAAAACCCAAATGAGCTTTTAGCCCCACCCCACCCCCTACTTGTGTGAGACCCAATAGGTCCTCTGTACCCCAGCAGCAAGCAAAGAGGGGGTGGTATGCAGGTGACACTTGGGTCAATGTAAAGGATTTGTACAGCTCTGGGTGGTGTCAAGCAGATATCAGGTGGTGGTCTGTCAGGGGATGTTTGGTGGGAAATTGGATGGGGCTCGTTGAAAGACCTCTTTAGCATCTAGACAACATGTCCCTGTTGTTCTAGAAGTCTCTATCCCTAGATGTCTACAATCCTGGGATCTAGAAACCGAGGTTCTAGAGGCATAAACATAGAAGGCTTTGGTACATGAGAACTTTTAACCAAGGATCTTGAGACTCTTGAGGTGGGTTCTACAAGTTTCACACATGGGGGTGCAGCACACTCTGGGATAGGCGGAGGATCGAGCTGCCTGGGGAATTTAGCCTGTTCCATGGGTGTTCTAGCAAACTCATGTGTGTACATGAGTGACCAGAGTGTGGGAATCAGGTTGTGGGGAGTTTGCACACCAGGCTTCCTCATGACAGGTTTGCAGCCTCCTAGCCTGACCAGGATGCAGCTGTCACAGGGAGACTAACAGGTGCCAAACAGAGGGCTGACTCGGGTCTCCACAGCAACCAACAGGTAGGCTCTGTGGTGGCAACGTGTAAGCGCACACAGTTGCCCATGCCGCCCAGAGAGCTTACGGTAAAGCTTTCAAAAAATCCACCTACCTTGGAGCCACAGGCTTTCTCAGGCAAGCAGGCTCATGGGACACCTACCAAACCCGTGAGGGTTCCTAGGTAAACACCTCACATCTCTGAGGGACTGATGAGGGTTTAATTACCTTGGTTACTACCAGACAACTCTGAGAAGCTGGAAGACAGAACAGAGCTGGGTAGTACTGTCCAGGGGACACAAAATAAAGTGTGACTTCTGCACAGAGTCCCACTGACGTAAGGCAGGACCCGGAGCTGCTGGTCTGACAGGCCTGTCAAGACGTGAGCCAGTGCACTCCCCAGCATGTGGCCTAGGTGGTCTGGCCACCCTTGAACAGTGGCCTCTTTCCTTCTGTCTTCCCCTCTTGTACCCAAAACTCATCCTCTCAATGACCAGAGGGGTGTGTGTGTGTGTGTGTGTGTGTGTGTATGTGTGTGTGTGTGTGTGTGTGTAGGAGTGGAAGCTGCAGAGGGTCAGCTCCTGTAAAACCAGTACTGACCAGATCTTCAGTCCCTGGCTATAGGGTGAATGGCTGAACAAAGAGACACAAGAATGATACATGAGCATTCCCTCTGGAACCCATGTCTTCAAGTTTCCTGCTTTCTTGGCCCCTGGTAGCCAGCAGCCTGGGCATGAGCAGGAGTGATTCTTGACTTTCACTCATCCACAACTGGCTGATGTTCCAGAAGGAGACCCAGAGTCATGCTGGAAGTGAGGGCTCGTGGGACCTGACCTCCCTCCAGATCCCCGAGGGAGGATGTGGGATCCGGGCCCAAGAACAGCCCCCTGATCTTTCCCAGGACCAGGCATGAATCTCACACTTTTCCTGTTGTGTTTTCTCACTGCCTGACTGACTCCAGCCACAGCCCTGCTCACAGTTTGAAGAGACGTCTGACTGGCAGTGCTAATAGCTCCAGCTGTTCAGGTGGAGTCCTGCTATTGGCTACCCTGATTCAGGTATCTGCCCTGTGGTTGGTGACTGATTTGAGGAGATCAGTTATGTGGTCTCACAATGTGGCTCCCACTGTCACCTCAGCAGGGTCCACTAGAGCCATTTTGCTAGAGCAGTGGTTCTCAGGCTTCCTAATGCCGCAACCTTTCAATACAGTTCCTCATTATTTTTGTTGCTACTTCATAATTGTAATTTTGCTACTGTTATGAATTGTAATGTAAATTTCTGATATGCAGGATATCTGATACGAAACCCCTGTGAAAGGATCGTTAGACCCCCAAAGGGATTATGACCCACAGGTTGAGAACCGCTGCTCTAAAGAGTCATGAAGGATGGCTAGTCTCTACTGATACCCCCAGAGTAGACCCAACATAGTCAGACACAAGTGACCTATTCTTTCTGAGCTAGATTGTAAGTGGGATGGTGCCTCCTCCTCACTTGGTAGTTGGATGGGATCCTGCCAGGGACACACTTTAAAACCTGAGAAACCACTAGGTGTGGTCTCACATGCCTTTAGTCCAAACATTCAGGAGATAAATGCAGGTAAATTGCTTCATTTGAGGCCAGCTTGGGCTATACAACAAATCCCAAGCCAGTCAGGGCTGCCTAGTGAGAAGACTCTGTCTCAGACAAGACAAGACAGAAACTGGAATGTCCTGAACAGAAAGTGTCCATGTGACCTCCATCCCAGCACTGAGCACCCTTCATGGGAGCACTGGGGATTCTTGGCCACAGGATGTCCTTGTTTCAGTGTGTGATGGAGTGGCTGTCGCTGTGTGTACTCTGTGACTGTTAGCTGAATGGCCGGTAAGTGATGGATAGGTAGATGGCGAGAGGGGGTTGGTGAAGGGATGAGAGGTATTGAATAGAGAATGGGTAATTCATGGGTGGACCATGGATGGAGGATGGGTAATGGGTGGGTGGTGATAAATAATGGGTAAATCATGGGTAGATGGATGAGTGATGGATGAAGGACGGATAAACGGATGATGAATGGACTGATTGATAAGTAATCATTGGAGGATGGGAATGAATGCATAGATGGATTAATGGATAATAGCTGACTGCTGTCTGGCTGGCTAATGGACAGGGGAAGGATGGGTGGGCAGGACAGATAGATGGAAACTCAGTCCAGTCTCTGTCGTTCTCATAAAGTCACCTATCTTTTATTCAACAGTATTTCTCCAGCTCAAATTAGGTACAGAGCCCTGTGTGGGATTCAAAAAAAAATATACAGATGAATAAAGCAGACCCTCTGACTCCTCACAAAATACAAAATAGCATTTTAAAAAATTTTTTATATGCATACATACACACACACACTCACGGAATTCAAAGGACAACTTTCAGGAGTCAACTTTCTCCTTCCACCATGTGTGGGTCCTGAGGATAAAATTCTGGCCTTCGGACTTGGAGGCCAGTGCCTTTACCCACTGAACTATCTCTGTAGCCCCCAAACAAAGTTTTCAAGAGCATGAACTATGGGTCCAGACTCACTAGAATCAAACAACAGCTGTGTTATTCATCCTGGGGACCACGTCAGTGTTTACCCTAAGGGGTCCTTGGGGTATTGCAAGAACTAGGCAAAGAGATGAGGGTCTGTACCTGGCAGAGTCTGGGAGTGTTGGCAGCTACCACCCAGCTGGAAGTGCCACATGCTGCAGCAAGGGCGGTGGTGGGGCAGGGGATCACAAGGAAAGGGAGGAGCTGAGGGTTTCATGGAGCATAGTAGCACAATCTTGCAGAGGACTCGGGGAGCAAGCCAGAGCTGGGCATTCTTGAAGTCAGAGACTTGTCTAGGTTGCTCCAGCCATATTGGGGCTCCTTTGCACCACTTCCATCTAGGCTTGGAGCATCAGGAAAGTAAGAAGAGGAGTAGCGAGATGGCTCAGTGGGTATGAAGACTTGCCACGAGATGGCTCAGAGGGTATGAAGACTTGCCACGAGATGGCTCAGTGGGTATGAAGACTTGCCACGAGATGGCTCAGTGGGTATGAAGACTTGCCACCAAGGCTGAGGATCTGAGCAAGATCCCTGGTTCTTTCTGAAAGGAAAGAATCGGCTCCTGAAAGTTGTCTTCTGACCTCTACAAACATGTTATCACACACACATACACACACACACACACACACACACACACACACACACACGTAATAAAAAACAAAAGCAGCAGTCAGAAAGTTAGAGAAGGAGACTTCTGGGGGCCAGCAAGATGCCTGTGCCCAAGCTTAGAAACATGACAAGTCCCCTTGGGGCAGCAGACAGGGGCAGAATTGGGTTTCAGCTGCTGGCAGTGGCTTTGGTGCCCTTTCTGTGGGCTTGTGCAAGTCCAGACAGTGGCCTGGCTGCTTCCCACTCCCCACCCCCTACTGCCCCAAGCTGTCCTAGCTCCCCACAATGGCACTTGCCCCAAAATAGCTGTCCATGTGAGGGCCAGAGAAAGGCAGAGATTAGACCCCTGGAGGGTTGAGGGCTGGAGCAGGAGGGGCATGTGGCACCCAGTGATCCTGGCCAGACTAGCATCCGGGAAGGTATAAAAGCCCTTCAGGACCAGGTGGCCTCAAATCACAGCTGACAGCCGGCCCACGCTCTCCTTTTGTCCTCTTGAGAAGCTACCATGGGGCTCAGTGATGGGGAATGGCAGCTGGTACTGAATGTCTGGGGCAAGGTGGAGGCCGACCTTGCTGGCCATGGACAGGAAGTCCTCGTCAGGTAAGAGGAAGAGACTCTTATCCCCATACCTGTTCGCTGAGGATCATCATATGGCTACAAGGTGGAAGCTGGCAGGGTAGACCAGTTGGCTACAATAATGAGGTCAGATTTCACTTGCTTCTAAGTGCTGGAGACTGGAGTTGGGGAAAGGGAAAAGGGATCCATCCATTTCAGATGATGTTAGCAACCAAAGCAAGCTTGAGCATCAAATAGCCCACCAGATAAATCCTATCATGGCTGAGAGTCAGGATAATGAGGGCAGTGATAGATCTTGTCTACTAGTGTGGACTGAAAGCTTGGATAATGTGGTTGCCTTTGGCTGCAAGAGATTCCTAGACATGCCCAGAAAAATTGCAGATTCTGAACCTGGGCAAGGGGAGGGGGTTGAGGCTCATACCCAAGGCCTCACTGCTCACCCAGAGGCTGGGGCTCTTCCCTGTGTCCTGGGCTTGGCTGCCTCAGAAGCCTGATAAGATATACATGAGTGGTAATTTTTGGCTCTGGGGAGAGGTTGCTTTGTTGCTAGCAGCCCCCGCAATGTCCATGAAGCTGTAGCTTGGAAATGAATTCCTTGCTATTTATGATCTAGGGTGAAGTGAGTTCCCCTCCTGATCTCAATATTCTTGCATACTCCTTTTGCTGGTTTCTAACCCCTCTGGTTGGGCTCAAGGTCATCTGAGGTCAGAACCCGTTAGGTGGCCATGCTGGGAGGAGGCTGGTCAGCTGCTGGAACTCCCGGGTATCTCAGCTTCTTCCTGCCTGTCTTTCTCCCCCAAACCCTCTTAAGTGCTCAGCCTATAAGCCTATCTAACTGAATTAACTCTCACCCCAAGTTGGCATCAATTCCTAGGCCACAGATTTCATATGTGACCTTGGGCAAGTTGTTTCTCCTCTCTAAGCTCTATTTCTGCCTTGAACTGTCATGGTCTGAAACCCCTGCCCACTTTCATGCCCTGGGACTTGGAGTCTCTATCATGTTTTTCTGTAGGTAGCAGATTATTGAGGACAGGATTGGTAGAACAGAGTCTTGCAAGACTCCAAAGCTGCCAGGGCTTGGGAAGTGACTTGGGGCTTGAAGGAGACTCATGGTATTGTGCCATTAGAGAGATACTCTTCCTTTACCAGGGGAGTAATTGAGGCCTGCCAGGACCCAGGGACAGGTGGGACACAATGCCAAGGCTACTGATCCTGGGAGCCCCCAAGGACCTAACACCCCACCATTTCTCAGGCTTGAGCCATGGGGCCACACTAGCTGCTCCTGCCCTCTCCTGTTGGGGACACAGGGAAGTGGTCTTCTAGGGTGGCAAGTGTCCCATGGCACTAGGCTCCTGGCCCATCCCAAACACCAACCCCAATCTTGTCTGCTGACCTCAGTAAGGCTATTTCTGCAAGTACCTTAGCAGAGCTCTGAGGCCTGGGCTGGCAAGCACAGAGTTCTAGAACAAGGAGAAAGCAGCAGCGCTGTGGGCTCCAGGTAGTAGAGACTGTTCCCTCTGAGCCCTGCCTTACCTCTTCATGGTCAGACATTTTCTGGTTCATTTATACCTGCATTAAAAAATTTTACTTATTTTATTTTGTGAGTGTTTTGCCTGCATATCTGAAAGTGCATCATATGCATGCAATTCCCATGAGGCCAGAGGAGGGCATTGGAGCCCCTGGAACTGGAGTTACAGATGGTTGTGAGCAGGCGTGAGGTTGCTGGGAATTGAACTCGGAGGATCCTCTGGGAGAGCAGCAGATGCTCTTACTAAGCCACCTCCCCAATCCCTGTGATGACATTTTTGTTGGGGAAAGGATTTCGGAGTCAAGAAGGTTTGGAAATGACTGCTAGTGACAGCAACGTTTCATATAATGAGAGGACTGTCTCACAGAGTCACAAACAGCCTGTGCCAGTGATGGGCGACCCCTAAAAAAGGCTCCTGGTGGTGATAATGGCGGTGAAGGTAGAGAGGAAGGGAAGGGAGTCTCACAGAGCCAGACCTGTGTTGGATCACCTTTATGTACTCAAGTATGAACTCATGTATCACAGCTAACAGAGAGGTTTAGCAACTTGTCCCAAATCACACAGCTAGTCTGACTGTGGATGGGATTCAAACTCAGGCCACTTGGCTGTAGCATGCTCTTGGCGACCCTTCTATCTACCGTCCCATGTACTCCTAAGATGGGGTCTGACTGGGCAACTGTTTAGAAGACAAGCAGAGAGGCAGCTTCCCTTCCCTGGCCAGCCAGTCTGCCTGTATGCTGAGCCTGGCCTCCTGGCAACAAGATGAAGAAAGGAACCCTAAGAAACCATCCTTGGTCTCTTCAACAGGGGCTGAATCAAGTGTGCTCAGGGCAATCCTAGGATGTGGGTTCTGGACCTCTCCAGGGACTCCATCTGTGGGACTCAGGGTTCAGGGAGCAAGTGACTGTGTGGGGCCTGTAGGTCTGTACCTCTCCTCCTGTAATGTGAGCAAGCCCAATCCTATTCTGCCTGGTGCTGGGCAAAGGTGAGGTTGGGATAAGCCTTCTAGAGCTAGGAAGTCAGTTTGGTTTACACTCGGTGAGCTAAGACCCAGAAAAGCTGGGTGCCTGTTTCAGCATCCCTCAGGACACTAGAGACTGAGCCAGAACCAGAATGTAGTGTCTCTAAAGCCTACAGCCTCGAGTCCCTGTTCTTGTCCTCTTCTGGTTCCATCCAGCCTGGTGACCTTGGGCTCACCTGTGGGTGTCAGGCCTCCCATCTGTCAGCAGGAACTCAAGGGTCATTGTCGCTAGATAATAATAGTCAGGAGCACAGGGACCCTGGACAAGGTGCCAGAGACAAGCTGTCAGTGACGCACACAGCTCTGGATGGGCTCCTGGGATGATTCTGTAATACAACCCGGACTGGGGACAGGCCCAATCAATCTTCATGGCACCAGCTTGTCACCCACAGAAAGAACAGACTTGGGTGTTTTTGTGTATGTGTGTGTTTCTGAGAACATGTATGTGGGGGCGGAGGGTTTGCACACTATCATTTACAACGGGATGCCATTGTGTGACAGTGACAGAGCCCAAGTGGTCACCCAGAGCGTGAAGGGGAAGCCATAGGGCCTAGTTAAACTCCTGTAGGGCACTCAGGCTTCTTGTGCCTCAGTTTCCATAGCTGTCACATGGAGTCTGCTGCATCAGGCTCTTTCAGCAGGGTTCTGAACAGTGATGGCTGCCTTGGAGTGGCTTGGAATCACAGAGCAGGAAGTAACCCATGTATGTTCCTGAGCCCATGTAGTTGGAATGGTCGCATGGTGGGGGTTTGGGGGACTGTAGTCAACTGAACTCATGACCGATGAGCAGTGAAGTGCTTGAGAGGTGGGAAAGCCTGTCTGTGATGAGTGACCATAGATGTGGAAGAGGGGCATAGATTAGCTGAGATGCTATATCAAGCACCCATCCACTAGTGAGGTGCGACCATCCCCACTGTGCAGTATTGTGCCCTTTTTATCCTGCACTGTCTGGAGACTAATCCGGTCATGCACAGAGAGACAGAGCTCCCATACTCCCTCTGCTGGATGCACACTAGAGTCCCTCCTCTGTAACATAATGCAATCAGAGAACTTGCTTCGGGTGTGCTGTGGGGATTCAATAAATTACCCTGCGAAGTGCTTTAAGGACACATATGTCCTTTGTGAATACTCTGTGGGCAGCGGTTCATGCTCTCTCACAAAAAACTCAGAAGCCATCTGTCCCTCACTGTGGATCCTAACCAGGTTAGTCTTGGAGTGGGGATGGAACAGGGAAGGAACACCAGGCTCCATTGGCCCCATGAGGGGATGGGACAGCTCGAGAGAAAAGTGGGGCATCAGCAGATCACAAACTCAAGGTATCATAGAGGAAGATGACTCTTTGGCAGCCAGACCTAGCTCTTGAGTTGGATGAAACAGCTTAGTGTCCTGGTCATAGGAGGGCCTCCCCATGGGACCATGGGGCAGAGGCCAGGGACCAGGTGCTTCCCTTACAGCTTGGTATACAAACACAAATGTATAAGCTCATAATGGTGCTATAAGGGTAACACAGAGTCTGGGTAGCTATGGTCATCCTGATAAACATATTAGAGTTGTGCCCTAGGGGGAATCGGGTGTAAATTCTAGTACTGTCCAGGTTCCAGTTCTGAGCTCTGACACCACCTGCTATGACCCAGGCCAGGCAACTGTCTTTGATGGTATTTTATTTGCCCACAAGTGGATCAGGGACTGGCTTTATCTGGGAAGGTTGGTGATTCTTGTAGCCCTCATTCCCAGAGCAGGACTTGGGTCCCTGGCTAGATTAAGCCAGAGCTCACGAGCTGGTAGGCAAGAACAGCTGTGGCCTTTGGTGGGTCCCCTTACCATCACCAGTGGAAAATGGATGAGGTAGGATCTGAAGTTTATGCCAATGTAGAGGGGTCTCAACGGCAACCACAGGTAGTCAGGAGGTCTAAAACTTCAGGTTTCAGCATCTTCAGGCAGGAAGCAATAAAGGTATCCCTGACACAGATGGGGTGAAGAGTAGAGGGTACTTCTGAGTCATACAGATCCAATGGCTGTCTACCTTCTAGGCACACTAGCCCCGAGATCCTCTTGGGGACATGTCCTAGGTCCTGTCTCTGTCTATGAAATGGGAAAAGTGTTCATGACATTGTAGGTAGGTGTGAGCCCAGCGTAGAACCGGACACACAGATGCTTCACCCCAGTGCACTCCAATGGCTGATCTTCAGAGAACAGAGAGAATGGGGTGAGCAAGGAGAGATATCACTGCCCTTGGCCTTCTCTATAACCAAGAGAAGAAGAGGGTGATGATACTGATCATAACAGAACAGCAGGCGTTTGTCCTGCGCTGTGCCAGACACCCGATGGGTTACTTCATTTAATCCATTCGATAAGGTCACGTCACCCCCATTCATTAGAGATCCTGAAGCACAAAGAGAGGTGTGGAAAGTTGGCCCAGGCAGCACCTCTGGGAAGAGACACAACTGGAGTCTAGTGGCCTTCATAAGACTCACTCCATCCCTTCTTGTCCCGTAGACTGTTTAAGACTCATCCTGAGACCCTGGAGAAATTTGACAAGTTCAAGAACCTGAAGTCAGAGGACGAGATGAAGGGTTCAGAGGACCTGAAGAAGCATGGTTGCACCGTGCTCACAGCCCTGGGTACCATCCTGAAGAAGAAGGGGCAACATGCTGCTGAGATCCAGCCTCTGGCCCAGTCACATGCCACCAAGCACAAGATCCCGGTCAAGTACCTGGAGGTAGGTGGCCAGAGCAAGTCTCCCAGGGCAGAGATATAAATCCCAGCTTAGCCACTCAATGTGAGTGGCCTGCTTTCTCCCCACTAAACCCCAGGTTTCCTCTACAACCTGCTCCAGCCCTTTTCCCCTTCAGGGTACTGAGGATCCACACAGCTTGATTTAGTGTCTTGCTCCAAATGCTGGGCCAGCACCTCAGTGTGAAATATGACTGATACACAACTTGCGTTCTTCTCAGAAGCAGGATCTCTTGTTGTACCCACTAGGCAGATGAGGAAACTGAGACACAGAGAGCTTGGGCAAGTTCCGGAGGCAGGATTCCCACTCAGGGTTCTGTCAGAGAGTGGTGGCAGCTGAGGGTACCCTTTGTTTCTCTGATGCTCAGCTGCCCCACCCCATGATGGTTCAGACACCAGTTGGACAGTGGCCTGAAGAGAAGCCAGCAGCCCTCAGGGGGCTCCTGTCTGTCTTCATTTTGCAACTGGAATCACAGGGCAGGGTAGGGCCAGACACCTAACTCTCTCCGATCCCTGAAGGTGGGGCTAGTTCTGCAGACCCAGGCTCCACTTTGTTGTATCTGTGAATTGTGGGGCAGATCAAAACAGCAGTTGCACCCCTACTCCTGAGCTAGCAGGGGTGTGTCCACAGTCCCTCGGTCTAACCTCAGCTTACTATCTACCTGCTATATGACCTCAACCTGGTCATTTGGTACAGTAAGATGCCACCTTTTGGTATAACAGCCAAAACTGTATGGGACCAAACTCTTTAAGTCAACAATGATAAATGCTCTGACCTCATGATAAATGATCATGAGACTTTGGATTCTGGGTGGTCCCGATCTCCATCTGGGCAATGGGGATACTCGATCTCACCTGGCCCCTCTTCCCTTGTCAGTACCTGTTCCTCAGTCCCAGATTCAGGGATAAAATCACATGATGGGAAAAGCCTCTTCCCAGGTGTCCTGATTGACAGTCCTGGTGGGCTAGCAGATGCTGAGCAAGGTATCTTGTCTGCTGTGTACAAGCTTTCATGGCCTGGCTGCTAGGCATGCATCCTGCAGTAGTGTGGGCACACGAGAGATGAGAAAGGGGCTCCAGAGAGGGCCCCTGGGTTCTAGTGACCCTCCCTGGCTGTGTGACTTCAGCACACAGCTATACCTGTCTCTGCCTCAGTTTCCCCATTTACAAAGTAGGGATGGTTGTGGTGCCTGCCTCCAGGTAGTCAGGTTTTCAGGAGTTGGTTCAGTGATTGCACAGAATAGCACCTGGGACATCATAAGTGTGCAGGAAACGGTCCTATAGTAAAGAGAAGGGCAGTGAGTACACACCCTCAGCTCATGGCTAGCTCAGTCCCGTGACCTGCAATCTCTTGTCCCTTCTTGCAGTTTATCTCAGAAATCATCATCGAAGTCCTGAAGAGCAGACATTCCGGGGAATTTGGAGCAGATGCTCAGGGTGCCATGAGCAAGGCCCTGGAGCTCTTCCGGAATGACATTGCTGCCAAGTACAAGGAGCTGGGCTTCCAGGGCTGAGCCACAGGTTCCCACTGTCCAGCCCACCAAGCTGGGACCCAGTGTTGTGTAGCAAGTAGAGTGTGCAGTGCCCTAGGTTAGCAGAGAAGAGGGGAGCATAGTGTGGCACCCACCCACATTTGGGGACAGAGCTCTGGGCAGTATTACCCTGGAACCCAGAGGTGCAAAGTGGCCTCTGCTTCCTCAGCTCTGCTGGGTCATGCTCAGGTCTCCTGTCACCTAAGTCCCAACCCACTTTCTCCTGGTTTCAAGAAAATCCCTTTTCTGCAGTCACGTTTGATCCCAAATCCAAGTCACTGACTAGCAGACCCTGACCTTTGAACGAGATGGAGGGTTGCTTAGAGGGAGCAGAGAGTGGAAGGGGGCTGGCGAGCCTCAGAAGTCCCCTGCTGCTCAGCTTCCCACTGACCCACCTTGTTTCAATAAAATACCCCGCAACTCCTCATTCCTTGTCTCTGTCTGGTATATTTTTACCCCTTCCGGCAAGGGAAACACCCACAAGAGTCCCTGGAAGAAACGGGAAGCTGCATTCTGAGATTGCAGGCAGACAGAAGATGTGAGACAGGCCCCTTTCCGCAGCCACCTCTCAGTGGCAGCCGCACACTGGGCTAGATTCAGGGACAGGGAAGAAAGGGCTCCCACTTGGGCTCTGATCAAGATGATGGGCCTGCAGACAGGGTGAGCTGACCTTGGCAGTCTGGGGATCAGTGCCAGGTACCCAGGGCAGGAGACAAGGAGGAGATGTCACTGTGGATCCAACAGCTAAGGCAATGTGAGAAGGTCACCCAGCAAGAAAAATAGCAGAGCTGAGAGCCAAATAGTGACCTAGAAGACAACAAGGAGTCTGACCCCAGGACAGAGCCTGTGGCCAACAGTAGCAGCTGTTGACCTTCCGGCCAGGAAGAGGACAGAAGACAGGGAGATACTATCCAAACACAGGATGAGAGAAGAAACCCACATGTCCAAGGGCAGACTGCAGATAGTGTGTGAGCCTCACCAAGGACCCGGAGCAGGCCTGTTACTGAGGCTAACACAGTAAGAGCTAAGCTCAGCCACCAGTGCTCAAAAGGCCAATTAGACAGGTTAGTAATACTGAAAAGCAGAGAAAGGGATTTATTCAGTGTGGTCACACTTGGAAGAGGAACAGAGAGGCCCAGTGCCCCCCGCCCCCAGCCCATCGTCAGGGTCCTAACATGAGGTGAAGTTAGAATATAGGGCCAGCCAGAGGTATTCATAGCTGAGCAGAACTGGTTAAGATGTAGTCTCGTAGATCATCACCTCCGCTCCTCTGTTCCTCGAGGGGCCTGACTATGTGAAATCTCTTCCTGGGTGACAAGTACCTCCTCTGGCTGACATGAGATCGAAATCTGGAAGAGTCCATTGTCTCAATAGTCTTACAGCCAAAGGGAGGGACGTCTTTTTAAGCATGGTGACCTGAGTTTGCCCGTAGGCAAACATCCAACTTCATGAAGTTGTCTTCTGACTTCCACTGTGGATGCATGCACAGGTATCTGTGTGTCCACATATAAGATCATACCACACGTGATGATGATGATGATGATGATGATGATGATGATGATGACGACGACGATGATGAGGACGATGATGATGATGATGATGACGATGATGATGTTGATGCCACAGCCTTCTTTCCTGGGTGGGGTTCTGTCCTTACCTTATAGAAATTTCATTGCCTGCCAAACAATGGGCTCTTCCTGACAGTGATCTTCCTAGGGGCTGATGGAGCTGGCTCTTCCCCAGCTATTAAGCATTCATCAACATTCCTGTCAGGGACACTCCTGGCTCCTGATCATTAAATCAGCAGGAAGAAATGCCAGCTGCAGAGGAATGCTAGGCATTTGTGATTTGCCCTGCATTCATCCAGCAAATCCGAGACAAACCTTGGAGGTAAAAATAGAAGCGAGCTTAGAGCTCCCGAGGTGCACACACAGGCCAGCTGCCTCTTTTGTCACGGCTGAGTGTCTTCACTGAGTCCTCACATCAGGGGCAGGCAGATATTTTACTTCAGTTTATTTAAGTTTTCTCTTCAGCCTCGGGCAAGCTTTGGCAAATTCCACACTCAGTGTCATAGTGTGTGTGTGGAGGAGGCAGATTGATTGCAACCATCTGCTTCTGGTACTGTCCTCCGGACCACTGTACCCCCAGCTGCTCATGGAGGCTCCTCTGGGGTTGAAGCATAGATTCCCTTCACACTCAGACCCCACAGACCCATCCCAGTCCTGCTGTCTCCTCCAGGTCCCAGCCAGCCAGATGAAGGTTTCTTTGGTAGGGCTATGCACATCATACACACCACACGGTGCCTGATTAAGGCAGCTTCTAAGGTTTGGGTTTCTGTTCCATGAACCCAGCTGTGGCCACAGAGAGTGTGTTCTCCTAGTCCACATGGGGTGCTCCGGGATCTGGAGGTGATTATGAGTAGAACCCTTTTCTCTGAGACCTAATGCCATCTGCTCCACTCTGCCTTTGGAGAATTTCAAAGAGGTTTCCCAACCAGAGTGGCAGGGGGCCCTGTGAGTTATTCCAGCCTTTGTCCTGCCTGCAGTCTTCTTGGCTCTGGTGGGACCTAAGCAGCCCATCTGCAGATGTGGGTTATTTCTTGTTTGTTTTTTAGCAGCCATGGCCTTTCCCTGAGGCTTGGGCACAGAAATCTTCTTGTCTGAAAGATTAGACCAGAGAAAGGAAGGCAGTTCTCGAGGGAAACACCTGCAAGTGTCCAAAACACATCATCTTGCAGGAGCAAGTTAGTCCTATTTCATCATCCTGAGTACTGGGATTAAATGTGTCTGCCACTGTAAGACTCTGGGGAGCCTTAGCTTACCGGAGACTCCCCTGAGTGAACACCATCGAGTCAAGGATCAATGTAAAAAGCAAGAGGAATTTGTTGTTCCAGTATACTAGGGTAGCCCTGCACACAAAGGAGGGAGGGAACGACCACATGCAGCCCATTCAGCAAGCTTTTATACAGTTTTTAGAGCAGCAGCCATTAGGCACAATGTGATTGGCAGAACAGTGCGACTTTTAAACTGATTGGTCTTTAGGGAATGAGGTAGTAGGGGCTTAATCAGCCCCTCCCTTCCAGCCTACAGCTCTCTAACCTGTGTTTTCCAGGAGGGGAGGGGTGCCTACGTGCTTGGGGGTCTGGTGGAATTTTCCAAAGTTCCTGAACTGACCTCTTCACCACCGCATCCAGCTATTTATTATTTTTAATCCAGAACTATTACAGAAAAGTAGGAGGAACTCGTGACACAAAGGCCACCACAAACAGAAGTTGTGCCTGTAGGCAACCCCTGTATGACAGTGTGTTTTCATTCTGGGACAGCCCCTGGCATATCCCAGCAGCTTGGAACACCATTGTGTGTGCACCAATGTGAGCATAACTTGTAAACTGTGGGCATTTAAAAAGTTGCATCAGGCTGGACATGGTGACACATGCTTTTAATCCCAGCACTTAGGAGAAAAAGGCAGGTGGATCTCCAGAGGCCAGCCTGGTCTACAAGGCAAGTTCCAGGATAGCCAGAGCTACACAGAGAGATTTCATCTCAAAAATAGAAATTAAAATTTAAAAAAATTGCATGCCTCAGGAGATTCCAGAAGGACCCTGGAAGCTCAAATTCTGAGCTGTGTGTATGTCTGTCTGTCTGTCCATGCATGCCCTTGTACTTGCTCAAGCATCCTCATATGAAATGAGTCCCAGGATGTATGCACATCTGTCTAGTTCCACCCTGTTCCTCAGTTCTCACCCGTGATCTGTTTCCTGACTAAGCTGCTCATCACCCTGTAGCTCCCATGAGCCTACAGCATAGCACACTGATCTCTGCAGGGACTATTAATACCCAGCTGTCACCACTCAGCCTGGACTGTGACAGACTGGGATGAGTTGAAGTGGGGAATTAGAGAGGACCCAGGCTGGGGCCATCTGGGCCAGCCTGGTGATAAACCGAGAGCAACTCATAGAGCTGTGCCGACTTACCAAAGCGATGGACTCAGCCATGATGGTGCTCCGCCTGGGCACAAATCCTCGGCCATCTTCCTGGTGATCTAAACTATCAACATGTTTGTTTTTTTTTTTTTAAAGGGAAAGAAAATCGAATTTATAGAGTACACCTCTAGGGGCGCCAGGCTAGGCAGGAGCAAAGGCACTGCCTGAAGCATAAATGAAAAGTGTCTTTAAAAAAACTCACGGACCTTCACCTTCAATTGTTTTATATCAAACTGGTCGTTATTGTCTGACCAGGTCACCCACAAATACAAAGCTTTTTCCTAAGTTGGCATTTTTGCAGAGAACTAGAAACAAACACCTGCCCTGTGTTGACCCCTTTGACAAGCAGGGTAGTATTGTGCTGCTCCTCATGCTTGGGTCCAGTCCAGCAGAGGACTGTACAGTTCACACATACAGTCCAGTATGTATGCCTGCACTGCCTGCCACAGTCTTCCCAATGCACACACAGCTGGAGATCAGGGGACTGTGGACATGGTGGATTATGAGGTGGGTTATTGGCAGCTTTCAGCACTGAGGACTGGGGTGGGAGGAGCTTCTGACCCATGTGGGAGAGGGTAGAAACCTGGGAGGGGTGGGCATTCCTGGTTCCACTGAGCACTGGGATGTCATCCAGTGTTCATGCAGAGGCTCTGTACCAGATTTCACCCAGAATAAGCCAGTTGAGTTAGTCTACCAGAAAGGGTTAAGCTGAGGACCAACTGGTGTGAGTGTTGAGGACAGAGTTAAATGTTTCTGGGAGTGTTTGTGGCAGTGACGGGGGATGGAGGACCAGGCATGAGGAGTGAGTGAGCATCATATTCAAATGTCTCCTACATTCTAGCCTTTCACTTCTCTGTGACCACTGTCGCCATCACCACAAACTATTTCTGTGTGCCGCCTTGGACAGGCTATAGTGCCTGTCTTGGTTAGGGTTTGCATGCTGTGAGCAGACACCACAACCAAGGCAACTCTTATACTGACAACATTTAATTGGGGCTGCCTTACAGATTCAGAGGTTCAGTCCATCATCATCAAGGCAGAAACATGGCATCGTCCAGGCAGGCATGGTGCAAGAGGAGCTAAGGGTTCTACATCTTCATCTGAAGACTACTGGGAGAAGACTGGCTTTCACATGGTTAGGAAGAGGGTCTCATTGCCCACCCCCACGGTGATGCACTTCCTCCAGCAAGGCCACACCTACTCCACCAAGGCCACACCTCCTAATAGTGCTATTCCCTGGGCCAAGCATATTCAAACCAACACAGTGTCCAACTGCCAAATCAGATGCCACTCCCACTGGTCCTGATGAGTTATTAACATTTAAACCAAGAGATGTTGCACAAGGCAGCTGACCTCCATGCCAATGCTCTCATACATTGATGGACTTTTTTTGTTTGTTTGTTTTGTTTTGTTTTGTTTTGTTTTTCGAGACAGGGTTTCTCTGTGTAGCCCTGGCTGTCCTGGAACTCACTCTGTAGACCAGACTGGCCTCGAACCCAGAAATCCGCCTGCTTCTGCCTCCCGAGTGCTGGGATTAAAGGCGTTTGACACCAAAAGGAGGCAGAGAGTCCCCATAAGAAGGGAACTCTGGGCCTAACGATTGTGTGACTCTCCCCTGAGTCTCCTACCAACCTTGCAGGTGTCACATCCACCAGCCAGGCCCTTCCCCTAAGCCACTTTCTCTGTATTCTTTTGGTTTAGAGTCTCTGGGGAACCCTAATGGTACAACTGTCATTCCTTGCTCACAGAGGATGGTGACACCTGTACAGTTAAAGGACCTGCCACTTCAATTAAAGGTCACCCACCTGAGGAAAAAAAGACTTGAGATTTGTACCCAGAACGTCATCTTGCAGTTAGTGGTGGGCAGCGTCGTGGTATAATTCTAGCGGGAAGGCTGCGTGTGTGTGCATATGTGTTTGTGTATTGTGTGTGCGTGTGTATACATATGCTTATACGTCCGCACGGCCCACCTCTACATTCTCAGCTCCCTAGGGTATTGCAGGGAACAGATTCATGGGTATTCCAAGCCAAGAGCTCAATAGTCTGACAGCTGAGCCCAGACACTAAATCCTCTGCTAAGTATTTGCAGTCAGACCAGGATTGCGAGTCTAGAGTGACATCTAACCTCCCTAGGGTAGCCAGGTCCCTGGTCACTCACCTCTCACCTGACTAAGGCATGTCTATGGGAGACAACTGAACCTATAGGACTCTCCTGGGCTGTGTAAATCGGGACAAGTTATTTTACCCTTTCATGACTCAGCTGCCCATCCTGAAATGTAATAATAATTTCATTATTAATCTAAAGTTCTCCGAGGCTAATGTAACCCGCAGGTCTAGAACATGCCTGGATCGTGCTCATTCTTGCCTCAGCCACCAAAACACAGTTCAGACAACCTGCTGGCCATGGTGGTTGCAGGTGCTGGCTTCTCCAACTCTTCCTTCTTCTGGAGCCAAGTGCAAGGAGGGGTCACCAAGGGAGGAAGGAAAGAGACAGTCTGGTGAGCACATCCAGCAGGTCCCAGATCTTGCAGCGAAAGTGTGGCATATCCAGGTCTCCTCCACTTGTCGGGGTTCAAGGGGACAGGAGCTTCAAATGAGAGGATGGCTGCTGACTGGCGTGGGGTGCAGCGAGGGGACACAATGGATAGACTCAGACTAGGTTCACTCTAGAAGAAATGATATGGAAGACCCTCACACACTGCTCTCAGCAGCCCCAAGTCCGGGAGCTGTGACCCCAGAGTCTACACAGCAGAGTTCAGGATGGCTTTGGGAGTTGCCAAGCTTCAATTGTATGGTTTAGGATACAGGTGTTTTCAGGTTCTGTCCCTGAGACATTCTGTCTCTTTCTCTGTCTGTCTCTCTGAATGTCTCACCCCCATGAGCAGGCCTGTGGGCCTCTGAACTCCTAACTCTCTGTCTTGGCTTCTGGCTTCTCTCAACCTCCAATCCCACAACTCTCCTGAGGCTCAATAATGGTTGACAGTGGAGAGAGAGGTTCACAAGCATGGAATGGGCCTGGGGGCTATGGGACTGTGGCCACTATACAATGAAGTTCGGCTCTTCGGGGGTGCCAAGTGGCTCAAGGTCAGATGCATAGCTGGAGAGCTCAGCCTGGCCAGGTAACAACCCAGAAGAACTAGCCAGTGCCAGGGTAGGATGTGCTCCAGGAAGAACACAGGGCTGGCTGAGGCCACTAAGAGACGTGCAAGGGTGCACTGCCCTGGGTGCTGGCCAAGCTTATCCTGGCACAGACTTCTGGTGTTGGCAGTCATGGCATCTTGAGAGGCAGCCTTACCAGAATAACAGGTGAGGGGCAGAGGGGACAATGGTCCCATGGCCAAGCTGAATCATCCTTCATGGCCAAGGGCTGGAAGGGGTCACCTAAGTGACATAGGACTGTGTTGTGCTCCCCGCTCCCCCAGGGTATGTAATGTAGTCACAAGGCCTCTCTACCCACTGTTCCATATGTGACTCTGGTGTCTGGAGGCACCACCCTCTAGGCCCTCTGCCCCCACAACTCTGGAGAATACCCAAATCCTCACCCTCAGCCTTCTTTGTACTGTTACCCTCAGGCACCAAGACCAGGGTCCTCGGAAGTCTGTGGACACCTTCCACCTGCCATTATCAGTTTCTGAGCTGTGTGGGCTCGATCCAGTACTTGATCAATCTGGGCCTCAGACCTCTCCTCAGTGGAAACAGCTTATTCAGCTTTTAAAAAAGGACCCAAGGGCCAATGTATCAGGGCCAAATGCAGGTCAGGGTGCATGGCTAAGCAGCAAGTAACTGGTGGGGGACAGGGCAGTCTGGAGTATACTGGGGCATCAGGGCTCAACCCTGACTATACAAAGACCCACTGAACTGCACACTGCCAGCCTAGTGGGTGAGGCTCTCATGCTGAGCTGAGGCAGGGGCTGGGGGCAGAACACTCACCTGGCAGACAGAGATGCTGGGTTCTGTTCTAGTCACTGCCAGAAAGGAGTGAAGTGTCTGTAGGGCGTCTATCCTTTGCAATCCGGGGCAAGGGAACCCTGTGTGTGCTCCCACACCAGAAACTTGAGGTCCCTCCTGACTTCTTGTGTTGCCCACAACCCCATGTCCTGTGTACAATAGCAGACACAGGGTGATTTCAACTCCTTGGTCTTAATTAATTCATGTGCTCAGTGAGGGAATTGATGGAACATAAAGCCATCGGGGAGACACCAACCACCCAGGCTCCAGAGTCTGGAACTCATGAGCACTTGGGGAGCAGGTTCCGTTGTCACTCCTATGTTTTCACATGACATTTTCAGAGGCATAGAGCAGGTAAGGAACTTGCCTGAGGTGACTGAGAGTGGGAGATAGGGCCAAGACCCAGCCAAAGGCTCCCTGCAGTCAAGCTCCTTGTAGCTCATTTCTTTCCATTAACCCTTGACCCTGGGTGCTGTGAGGACCCAGAAGCCTCTGGGGAGGCAAGAACAGCTTGAGGGGTTTTTTTCCCCCTGAGGCTCCATCTTTGCCCTGCCATTGTCTTTGACACAGACAATGGAGCACCATGAGGTGCATGACATCATCACCCTGGGATATATGACATCAGTGGGCTTATAGGAAGTGCAGCAATGGTGGCCACCTAGAATCCTAGTGCCCTGAGCCTGCTCCCAGCCACAGTGATCAAGCTCTATGGGGAGGAACTGCACAGAAATCATCCCCAAAGGACATCACTGCCAGCTCTGCTGCCCATACTGAAGTTACTCCAGCGTCAGCCTCAGCCAGAATTAGGGGCTTCAGGGAGCCTGTCCTGGCCCAGATGTCAGCCAGGGTCATTAGGCAGGAGGTGACACAGCCATATGGTCAGTGAAGGTCCCGGGCTGCAAGATGTCAAGGGTTCTTCAGCAACCTTCTTCCAAATTCTCCATCTGTAGAATGGGCACAGGCGATGGCCTACTCAGAATGTCTCTGTGATGGTCAAGTACTCAGCTCAGTGCCAGTGGAGAATAGACTGGCAATGAGCTCTGGGCTATCTACCCACTTATCGCCTAACAAAATCTGACGCCCAAGTTCAGCATCTTAACACAGCTGGCAGGGACACTCATAGTAATGGGGACTTGGAATTTGCAGGAAAAAAGAACTGGCTCTGGTCTTTCCTGTGGAGTCAGGCTTCAGCCCCCGAGCTAACCTGGAGCATGAAGCTCTATTTCTATGTGACGCCTCCCAAGACCAGTGGGTTTCTCCTCACAAAACCTTCCACACAGGGCACCTAAAGAGTCATGGCATCACCACACAGGACTCACCCAAGCAATCTGAGAAGCCATGTGGAAGCTGCAGAATCAATACAACCTGGCCTCAGAAGTCACAGTGACATGTTCTTACTGTCCTGCTAGCCTTGGGAGGGACTGTGACCAGGCCCTTCCCCCAGTAGAGGTGAGTAGCAGGAGAGAGAATGTTGGGGACCTTCTGTCTGGTCAATAGTGTGGTGCTCCAGGGTTGAAACACCTCTGCTGATGGGACTTGAGCATCCCCAGGCTCAGTGTGACCACACTTCATCCCTGGTGTTGTATAACACAGCATTAGAAAGGGAACTTTTGAGGACAGGGCATGATCCACAGCAACAGGAAATGAAACAGACATGACTTGAACCTCAGTCACCAGATGACCTCAGATCGATCTCTCTCTCTCTCTCTCTCTCTCTCTCTCTCTCTCTCTCCTTTCTAAGAGAATATTAAAGATTAGAGGTCAAGCAATTTGCTCCAAGTCACACAGTAAGTGAAGGTCATGATTTCAGCCTTGGCACATGGAGATTCCACATGGAACACAAGCAGCCAGATCTGTTTGGTTGCAGAGCCCATTGCTTTAATGGCAGCTCCCTCTTTGTATGTATATTATATTGTGTATATAGTATATATTTTAAATTATGTATGTATGTATAAGTTTATGTGCAGTGGCCTACAGAGGCCAGATGAGGGAGGAAGATCATCTGGAGCTGGAGTTACAGGCAATTGTGAGTCCCCCTAGACCTGGTGGTCCCCACCCTGTCTTCAAAAGACTAGCTTGGATTCAGCTCCCTTTCTGGTGCTGTCATACACCAGGGGCAAAGTGTGGTCACTGGGGTTACTGAAGTCCCATCTGAAAAGGTGTTTCAACCCTGGAGTACCACACTGTTGGCCAGATGGGGGGTCCCTAACCTGGGTGGGGACCTGGGTGGGGACCTGGGTGGAATTGAACTTAGATCCTCTGGAAGAGCAACAAGCTGAGCTGTCCTTCCAGCCCCAGAGCTTCCTCTTCATTTTAGTCTAGCTTTCTGCTTCTCAGTTGCCCATAACCAACTCTGCTCTGAACATATTAAATGGAAAACTCCAGAAACACACAGTTTCTAAGGTATTTGGATTTTAGGTCAGTTGGTTAGTTGGTTGGTTGGTTGGTTGGTTGGTTGGTTCGGTAGCTTCTCTGATACAAGGCCTCACTAATGTAGCTCTAGCTGTCCTGCAACACATTATGTAGTCTAGGCTGGCCTCAAACTCACAGAGATCCACCTGCCTCTGTGTCCTGAGTGCTAGGATTAAAAGCCTGGGCTACTGTGCCTGAACAATTCCTATGTTTTAAATTGTTCAGCTATTCTTGATAATAGGATAAAGATTTCTCACTACCCACTCTGTCTTGCCCAGGATGTGACTCACCCTTCATCTTCTGTTTCCACGTAGCATGGGCTACCTGCCCTTAGACATTCAGTAGCCACTCTGGTTATGAAATAAGCTTGTCATGATGTCATGGTGAAGACAATGATTTATGACAGTATATTGTAATAATTCATTTTTTATATTGTCAGTTGCGATTGTTTTTTATTGTGCCTAATTTATACACTGACATTTTTATCATAGGTCTGTATGGTGTAGAAAAGAATATATTGTGTTTGGAATTTGGTTCTGCCCACAGTTCCAGGCTCCCACAGGGGCATCATGGGATATACCTCCTGCAGACGTCAGGTGCTTCTGTATCTTTTCCATCTCTTACAGCATCTTCTGTTTGTCTGCATCATTGAGCTGTGGGGTCTGCTTCTGCACACTTTAAGGACAGCCACGGAGAACAAGATCATTTGCAAAGTGAATGACTAATAGATCAAGCTCCTTTGGGGCAAGAGTTTCACAACCATGAGCCTTCTCCAGCCTTGGTTGTCCCTAAGAATGATGGGATTTCTCTAGTCATGTCTCGCCCTCAGGATGATGGGAGTATTCTGGCTATGGATTGATCTGTGGAGAAACCTTGACCATCACGCCAGCCTTCTCTCTGGTAATCCAGCTCCCACCTGGTCCTCAGGTGTTGGCTTTCCAGACCAAATCCTATGGGGCCTGCCTCCACTCAGACCCCTGTTCACTCACAGAGCCCACACAGCCTTCCAGCTCAGACTCAGGGTAAGCCTCGCCTCTTTGAGGGACCCTCAGTCACTCAAGACTGCTGTTGACTGGACAGGGTGTGCCTCAACCAGGCCTTAGTTTCCACCACTGAAAAACTGAGAGAACCGTTTTGCTCAGGTTGTTTCACCTTGGTTAGCTTTGTGAACCAGAGGTTGAGGAAAGGCAGCATGTCTCTTCATTGCCACTAGATGGCACCCAGGGGCCACCCATCTCCCTGAAGATGGGCTGCCGAGGCATTCCAACGGAATCCTGAGCCAAGGTCAGTGCATGAAGGTCGGGGGTCAGATTAGGAGACCAAGAGACATGAACCTCACACCCTCCTCTTAATGAGTGTCCTGGCTCTCCTTGGCAGTGAACTTCCTGGGTCTCTGAGATCTCAAGTTCACCTCCCAAGGAAAATACTGGCACCTCAGCATATACAATGTTTTTGCTGATTCTTGACATACCCTCTGCCCCTGATGTCATCAGTGTTACTTTGGGTCTCAGGGTCTCCTCTGGCGCGAGGTCTGGGCATGGTGCCTAGAAATCTGGATCTGTAGTTGGCTGCCCTCTTGCTGTGCGACCTTTGGCAAGTCACTTCCCATCTCTGGTCTTCTGGTTGGCTATAACCAGCCTCAAGAAGCTTGGAGTGCCATGGAAGAAACAAAGTATCCTCAGTTGAAACTTCTTAAAGGTTTGGGAGGGCCTCAGACCCTGATCCATGGTCTGAGGTATGGAATGGTCATGTCCTTCCAGGCCCTGCCTCCTAGAAACTGGAGAGTCAGATTGCCACTAGCTGTCATCAGACAAGGGATCCTGGGGGACTCAGGCTTCCAGGACAGAGGAGGGTAGAAACTGGAGCAGGGGAAGGTTTATGTCCAAGACCACTCCATGCTTCAGCATCTGTGCCAGCAGTGAAGTCAGGCCTCCTTCCTGTTGAGCAGATCCCCTCCAGCTGCCAACCCCTTTCAAGGCAGGACATTTGGTTCTTTTAGACCATACCTAGTGAGTTCACAGGAATGTATTCAGCTTTGGCCTTTGCTGAAGGTCTGTCTAAAAAGGGTCCTTTCTTTGCTGGGATTCTGAGTCCATGTTGTCAAGAGCCGGGCAACCCACTGCTCTGGCAGGATGCAAAGCTCCCTCCTAGAGAGCCAGGGGGAATGTTATGATGTTGGTTCTTAGGCTTGGCTCTTCCATGCCACCTTACTCCATGAAGCTTTATACCAAGTTTGGATGTTAGGATACAGGGCTGAAAGCAATGAGTGTTCATTACTGTGTTCCATCATAGCTCTAAGGGGTAGGCTAGGGACATACCAGAATAGGTGTGGCCCGATAAACTCATGGGTTTGAATGCTTGGTCCACAAGGAGTGTCACTATTAAGAGAAGTGACCTTGTTGGAGGAAGTGTCACATACAGCCAGATCCACTTTGATATGTTAAGTAGCCACAGTAGCATCTCTCTTCCCTACTTTGTGAAGACAGCCTATGGCTGTCTGTCTTAGTTAGGGTTTCTATTGCTGCAAAGAGACACCATGACCGTGGCAATTCTTATAAAGGAAAAACATTTAATTGGGGCTGGCTTACAGTTTAAGAGGTTTAATCCATTATCATCACAGCAGCGTTCAGGCAGGCAGACAGACATGGTGCTGGAGAAGGAGCTGAGAGTCCTGCATCTTGATCTGCAGGCAGCAGAAGGGACTATGTACCACACTGGGAATAGCTTGAGCATATGAGACCTCAAAGTCCACCCCCACAGTGACACTTCCTCCAACAAGGTCACACCTCCTGATAGTGACACTCCCTGTGGACCAAGCATTCAAACACACGAGTCTACAGGGGCCACACCTATTCAAACCACCACATTGTCAGCTTTCAACTTCAGTTGCATCTCCATCCAGCACCACCTAGCCTATCTGTCCGTCCCTCTATCTCCCTTTTGATCCATATATCTTTCTCCCTCAAAGCCTGTCCACCCAACTACCCACTAATCTAAACCTCCACCATTATTCCGATCTGCTCTCTCCTTTCACCCATCCATCCATTTGTCTGCCTACCCATCCGTCCATCTAACCATTGGTTAGCCCATCTACAAACCCAGATGTTTATCTCTCTGTCTGCCCACCCATTCATCCACCCACCCATTTATTTACCCATTCTCCCTTCCCAGGCATGCAGTTGCTCAGCAGATCTACTGACTAGGACTTGTAGACCACGGGACCCCTCTTCTTGCTTTGGATGCAAGGACACATGGCATCCAGCAGGGAGATGTAGCCCTGCAGAGGAAGAGCTGTGTCTATTACCAGCCTGCTATGTGCTCTGGTATGTCCCACAGTTTTCCCATCTATCTAATGGGTCATGACAGACTAAGAAGCCCATGGATGTATTCAGCACAATTGGGCTCAGGGATTTGGGAGCCTTATTGTCTGGGTTAAATCCTGGTTCTATGACTTTTAAAGCCACGTGACCTTGCTCAGGAGACCTAAGCCCTCATGTCCACAGTTTCTCAGCCTGACACAGGGTTGCTTGGAGGGCCAAATACAGATACAATGCTGGTGCTGGAACACCCTCAATCAATACGATCTATTAAAGTAGGTATTGCTAAAATTCCTTCCAATGGGGAGATTTAAGCAACATCTACCCCTTCTCCTAAGGTCCCAATGACAACCCAAGACACAATTCCACCAAGTTCACTCCAGGGAACCAACAAGTTTATTGGGAGTCTTTACTAAGTCTAGGTGAGGGAATTCCTTACATGTATGTGAATGCTCCTACAAGTATCACACCTAGAAAGCATTACCTAGCAGGGATGAGGGCTTCCCACGTGGCTGCATGGATGAAGCCCCACTCCAGTCTTCCCCTGTGTAATAGTCAGGGTTCCCTAGAGTCACAGAACTTATGGGTAGTCTCTATATAGTAAGGGAATTTATTGATGACTTACAGTCTGTAGTCCAACTCCCCAACAATGGTCAGCAGTAGCTGTAAACGAAAACCCAAGGATCTAGCAGTCGCTTAGTCCCACAAGGCTCGCAGGTGAAGAAGATTGAATCTTCCTCCGTCCAATGTCCTTATGTAGATCTCCAGCAGCAGGTGTGGCCCAGATTAAAGGTGTGTGTACCACCACACTGGAGAAACTTGTGTCTTCCAGACGCAAGATCTAGATCACAGGTGAGTCCTCTAATCCTGGATTATAACTCACTCCAGATATAGTCAAGTTGACAATCAGAAATAGCCACTACACCTGGCATGCGTGCAACCGATGGGACCACATTCTGTGTTTCTTTTTACATATTCTAACCCTTCCCCAAGGCCACATGTAGAGTTGTCAGTCAGTAGGGAGCAGTTGGAAGCTGTGGGCAGGGGTGGGGTGGGGTGGGGTGGGGTGGGGTGGGAGACTTGTAAACTATCAACAAGCCTGCCCAGAATAATCTTGGGCAAGGAGACAAGATGGCCGTTTCTCAGATCAAAGAGCAGCCAGTCACAACAGTAGACAAGGAAATAAAGCTTAGGGAGGTAAGGAACCTGCCTGGGGCCAACCAGCCAGGAGAGACAGGACAGTATCCAGGTGTCCTGAGGGCTACAGTGATTGGTTCTAACAGGGACCCAGACCTTACTGTTTCCAGGCCCCACTCTGGCACACAGTGGTCTAGATTTTATTCTTGTCCTATCTGGCCACTGAGATCCCTTGGCATATCTAACCCCAGGGGCTTCTCTGTGGAACTCCCAGTCTGAGGGCTCAGGAGCCTCCAGAGATGCTTCAGGGATAGTTCATACATCAGCGCACATCCCAGCCTGCCACAGGGAGAAGCAACCAGGCCTCCCTGCACAGCACCCCCACAGGCTCTGCTCCCTTAGGGCACATATGATGCCTGAGGGTGGTGTGGGCAGGGAGTCGGGGACGGCAGGCGCTGATCTTGGTTGTCTGTCAACCCTCCCTCCTGGCAGCCAGCTCCTGGCTGCTGCAGCCCCAGCTTATGGGGGCTTTGAGCACACTGGGAAAAGAGAGGCACCTTCCTCAAACTGCTTTTCTACTCTCAAAGGGGACAATTGTTCTGACCTCCTGGGACTGTGAAGGTGACAGGAGTATGTGTGTAAAGTTCCCAGTGCCACTGACCGAAGACTTTCAGCTCCTTTTCCCCTCGAACTGAAAAGAGCCTGCATGTTATCAGGGGCCCATCTGAGACCTCCATCAGCCCTAAGAGCCTGTGAGCCTGTGGGAATCTCTAAGACATTGGGGCAGCATCCATTAGGAGACTTTAGAGCAGTGGCTCTCAACCTGTGGGTCACAACCCCTTTGGGGTGGGGGAAGCATATCAGATATTCTGCATATCAGATCTTTACATGATGATTCACAGCAGTAGCAAATTTACAGTTATGAAGTAACAATGAAATAATTTTATGACTGGGAGTCAGCACAACAGGAGGAACTGTATGAAAGGATCTCAGAATTAGGAAGGTTAAGAACCACTGCTCCAGGGGCTTGGGAAGCAGGGGCCGGGGATCTTTTCCACACTTTGCATTTGGATTAATTCAATTCTAATTCCAACACATACCTGCTGAACCTACTGGATGCCAGATCCAGTGCTGATATTACAATAATGGGCATATTGATTGATATTGGTTGTAGATGCTGCAGTAGAGAGAGAAGCTCACCAAGATGCTAAGCCTTCATTTTCCAAAGGAGCAGAAGGATTCAGCCTTCTTGGAAAAGATCAACACCCAAGTAGCTCACTCCAGTTATTTTATTCAAACATTTTACAAGGTTAATTGGGGCTGGTAAAGGTTCCAGCTACCAAAGTTATCTTGTCCTTGCTGCCCATGAGAGCAGACAACTGTTAAGGCCTAGATGGAATGTTAAGGCCTAGGTAACTGTTCCCTTGGATAGCCCGTCATTATAAGGAACTATTCTTATATTTTTCTGCTGTTACTAGAAAACTTTCTAATGCCAAGTTGATTACATATGTTATGTTCTGTGCCCTTAAAAACTACTCATGATAGAAGTCAGTAGAACTGCTTTGTATGGTTACCCACAATACGATTGGGCCCCAATCAAGCACCCAGCAGCACTCCCTGCACCTGTGTATAAGCTCTTTTGGTAGAAGCTGCCCCTGGAACAGACCTCAACATAAGAGAGACGCCTGCTCCAATATAAGAGACTATTTGGAATAAGACCTCCGTTTTGAGTCGTGGTTGAGTAAAGTTTAAGTTCCCAAGACCTCTGTGGGAACTGGCATCCTACTTGGCAGAAAGAGATGTGTAAGTGGATAACTGGCATCCTGGTTAGCAGGTTAAGACATGAATGTTAGACAAGGCAAGTCCCCTGCCACATTGAATGCCCCAACCAATGGGAGCAGGGTACGTGTACAACAAAGCCATGTTCCTAAGGAAATCCTTTTCCCTAAATCCTGATTGGTGGGATAACTTGACACAGATGTTTGTAGATCTCAGGCTTAAAAAGCCCCGTAGGACCTTAACTTGGGGTCATGGTTCAGTTCACAAATCTGGACCATGACTCTGATCGATCAGTCCTTGGGTATATGCTTAATAAATGATCCCCGCCTGACTGAAATGGGTGTTGGTGTGATTTGGGAGGCAATTACTGGACCCCAACAACAACCCGCACAAATTCCAGTCCCTTGTGACCAGGGCTAGCCATAATCAAAAGTAAGGACTCCGGGTTTGCCAGGAGTGACTTTGTCCCAAAGTCAGTGCAGCTGCATGTTCTCATGTAGCTCCAAGGGCAGATTCTCTAGAAAGACAGCATTTCTTCAAGGTTCAGTCCCAAAACAGTGTCTCAGCCTCTGCTGATTGACCCAAACATAGCAAAGGCTTTGCTGAAAGAAAGCCAGACAGACAGGCTTTGATATACATTTCACTGTTATGTCCAAGTTGCAGGGACCCCAAAGACCACCGAGGAGTCAGTGAGGAGCCAGTTCAGATGCAAACACACAGGGTCTCGAGCAACGTCTCTCACCATCCCTGTCATAGCAGATGTGAGTAAGAGCCCCAAGTCTAGGGGTGCAGGGTTTTTATTGTGGTTACAGCAATTTTGGAAAATTTCCATATGGGTCAGCAAGCTAATATTTTAAAAACTGCATTTCTGGGGGCTGGAGAAATGGCTCAGTGGTTAAAAGCACTGACTCTTCTTCCTGAGGTCCTGAGTTCAATTCCCAGCAACCACATGGTGGCTCACAAACATCTGTAAAGGGATCCGATGCCCTCTTCTGGTGTGTCTGAAGACAGCTACAGTGTACTCATATACATAAAATAAATAAAATCTTTAAAAAACCGCATATCTGGTCAGGTTATTTCTTCTCTGCAGGATGTCTTGGGATCTCTATGTACCTTGGTCTGCTATTGTAGCCTGGCTGTTGCTAAAGGGAGGGGTGTCATAGGATGTTTGCTCAGGTGGACTTTGAGATTTTCTTCCTGGGATTGGAATTCAGCCAGTGGTCAACCACAAAATGGCATTTCTTCAAAAACAGAGTTGGTTGGGCTTTACATTACCACACTCACAGCCTGGGAAGCTGAAGACCTGGTGAGGATGGTCAGACTCCAGATGCAGAAACAGCACAGTGTCTCCAGTCTGGAAGTCGGAACCACAAAATGCCCCCAAGTCTAAGAAAATCGTACCACCAACATGATAGCACCAGCAGCACTGCTACACCTGACCTGGTGAAAAAGGGGCAGAGAAGCAAATGGGCGTGGTGTCCCACACCTGTAACCCCACCTGCCCTCCAGCACTGGGGACGTTGAAGCAGAATTGTGAGTTCTGGAACCAGCTGGGGCTACAGAAAAAGAGAGACTTTGTCTCAAGAAGTAAAACATGTAGATAGACTAAAAGTGTTGCACAGGTCAGGGGATGGCTCGATTGGTAAAGTGCTAGCCTTGGCAAACATAAGGTTCAGCGCTCCGGCCCAGAGCCCACACGAAGCAGCCTGGTGAGGTGGTGCTCACTTGTGATCTCAGCCATAAAGAGCAGAGATGGGCAGGTCCCTGGGGCTCACAGGCCACTGGGTCAGCTCCAGGCAAATGAGAGACCATCTCAAAAAATAAAGGGAACACTTAGAAGGCAGAAGCCAGTGGATCTCTGTGATTCATAGCTAGCCTGGTTTACATATGGAGCTCCAGGACAGCTGGGGCTACATAGAGAGACCCTGCCTTTAAAAAAAAAAAGTGGGAGAGGTACCAGTGTGCAGGAGAAACAACACCTAAGGCTATCCTCTGGCTTGCACACGTGCAAAATACATGTCTGCTTGTATACATGTGAGTGCATGCACGTACACACAGGATTGTACACAGGAAATGCCAGGCAATGAATAAGGAGGACAGGTCACATGCGTGACTCATGCTTAGACTTGGGTACCATCCCCTACTTATCTCATTATGAATCTATGAATATTTTTTAAAGGGGATAAGCATTTCATGTGAGAATCATGACCAGAGCTGGAAATGATAACTCTGTAGGAAAGGTTAACAGATGTGATATACTCGGGATTCGGGGCCTCTTCCAGGGAGAGATGGTGGAAACGAGTGTGCACCCAGCAAGGATATATATCCGTATATGTACATACATATATATACGTATACACATATATACACATACATACATACATATACACACATATGCACACACACACACACACATACATATGTAAGGGGCAGGACAAGTGTAAAGTCCATGACTGTCCCTGCTGGAGTATCAGAGGGTCAGCAGGAAGATGCTGAGGCCGGGGTGCAGGGAGGTGTGGGGGGATGGAGCATAGAGGAAAAAGGTGGGAGAGGCAATGTAGAACTAGACCATGCTTACCTGCACTTAGGGATTTCAGAGGGTGACCCCAGGACCAAGCTAGCTTCACCTGTCTGGGGACATGGGACGCGCTTTGAGAGGACTCCTCTGAGAGCCCCTCCTCCCAAGGACAACATGCTCCTGTGCTCAGCAGATGGAAAGACAGAGCCAGTGACATCCAAGTTCAGCCACTTTGTTCCAGGGCCCATGACACACCCAGACACACAGCATGCCTGAATCCTGACATGCATTTTCTCTTCCCGAATATACACCACGGCTCTTTTAAAATTTTGCCTTCCTCAGGCAAAACTAAAATTAGTTTGTGAGAATTAGTCCCCAGAAGGACAGCCGGAGTGTTTTTAGCTGCCTGGAAGCCAGATGAAAGGCTTTGTGGTGGCAGATACTCTGCCTCTGGATGCTGCAAGCAGCTGTCAGTTTAGAAATTATCCAGCCTCACTAGGGAGGAATGAGGGAAGCTCTGCCCGAGATGGGAAGAGTTCCCATGTGATCCTAAGGATTCTTTATCGTGCTGGACTCTTCCTATCCCAGATGTAAGCAGTATCTGAAGTTTCCAGGAGGTGAGAGTCTGCTGTTTCCACCAGGCTGCTCCACGGTATAGAAAGGCTGTTAGCATTTACTGCAGAAGGTCTTCCAGGGCTGAGAAACAGAAACTTAAAATCATCTGATGCTGTGAATTCTACACAGTGTGTTTAGGAAGTCAGGGAGTGGATTAGGCCAAAGGAAAATGTCTTTTGTCTGTTTCAATATGAAACAATATCTCATTTAGCCCAGGCTAGCCTTGAACTCATTATGTAGCTAAAGCTAGCCTTGGACTCCTGATCTTCTGGTGTCTACTGCTTGAGTTCTGTGATGTGTGTTCCTTCTCTCCCCTTCCCCCCCACAACCCCAAAGAGAGGGTTTCTCTGTGTAATAGCACTGTCTGTCCTGGAACTTACTTGTAGACCAGGCTGGCCTTGAACTCAAAGATGTGCCTGCCTCTGCCTCCTCAGTGCTGGGACTAAAGGTGTGCACCATTACCACCTGGCTTGTGTACAGGCCTATTCTACTGATCTTTGTGGCACATCTTTAAGCTATGCTGTGCAGCTGTTCCCTCTGAATTGAAACACACTCCTGAGAGGAGGGAAGAGACTCAGGAGACTCAGCAACCCAAGGAAGTTTAAAGGCCTTCAGAAAATTGATAAATTCCTAAGGAATCTGTTAATCCCAAAGATGGCAGGAGAAAGACAGCTGACCCAAATCATCATGGCCAAATTAATTAAACCAAGCTTTTTTTATTCATGTACATAGGCTGCCTTCCCCTAAGAGGGGTTTCAGAGGTCAGCATTGGATGTGAGGAAGACAAGGTTTTTTTTTAAAGGGGGTTTCCAAATGGAAGATTTGGTGGGCAAAATGATCATGGGCTTACAGGAGCAGGACATAAGCATAGCAAGTTAGTTCTACATGGGCTCCTGAAACAAAGACATGGTTGCAAGGTGGTCATAACAAGGTAGTTATGACAACAGGTAGTCATGACAACAGGTAGTCATGACAACAGGTAGTTATAACAACAGGTAGTCATGATAACAGGTAGTCATGACAACAGGTAGTCATAACAAGGTAGTCCTTCATGGTCGGTCATATAACCTTTTGAAACAAAGGTGGGGTTGCAAGATGGTATATAACTTTTTGAAACAAAGACACGATTAACATTCCTGGAACAGGCAGTACAGAACCATTTGCAGTTAAGATTACAGGTGCAGCATAGCCCAATCCTTGAGAAACAGAGATTTAATGATAAGCAGGAATGAGCCTATAAGATGGCTTTTAAGCCTAAAATGGCAGGAAGCTGGTTCTTCACATCTCCAAGGTTATGAAAACAGCAACTATTGCTGGAAAGGGATATTCTGTGGCTTTGCCATAAGTCAACAGGAAACCCCAGTGACTCAGCTTTCCACAGTCACCCAGGCTGG
Source organism: Rhynchomys soricoides (assembly GCA_019843965.1). Taxonomy (NCBI): domain Eukaryota; kingdom Metazoa; phylum Chordata; class Mammalia; order Rodentia; family Muridae; genus Rhynchomys; species Rhynchomys soricoides. The sequence goes on along the minus strand of JADRCH010000202.1, from coordinate 1,435,234 downwards.
GGTGACACAGCTGTCTGAGCCACCAACAGACAACCCTACCAAATGCATTGATTCACTGAACTAGACTTGA
>JADRCH010000202.1:1303948-1435154 GCA_019843965.1 Rhynchomys soricoides | reverse complement strand
TGTCAGTCAGGTTTTGCTAGGTTGTGCTGTGTAACATACAGTTCCTAAATCTGGTTACTGTAGCAGGAACCTCTGCAGAGAATATGTGGTGAGCATTATTTATACAAACCTGAGACAGAAGATTCTTAACATAAGCCTCAGAATGTTATACCTTGATTGAAACCAGACAGTGGGATGGGGAAATCAGCATGTGAATGATATAAGAGTAAACTTTTAACCTAAACAGGTCCTCATCAAAGAGACCCTGGTATAAACTAGGGGTGCAGGGGGAAATGCAGTAACCACAGCTTCCTCAGGCCAAGCCTCAGAGACAGGGCCTTGGCCAGGCCAAGCAGAGGGCGTCTAACCCCAAGGAAACTATCTCAGAATGATAGCTGACACTAGGAGGTAAATCATAGCTATGGAGAGGCCCCTTCATCAGCATGACCTTCAGAGGGCCCTTCTCAGAGGGTGGTGCTATTATCAGAGGGTGGTGCTATTATCAGAGGGTGGTGCTATTATCAAAATTTCACAGATTGGGAGAATGATGGATCCGTGGGACCATGCGGGCCCTTGCACAGTCACCTAGCCACGAGGTAGCAGCGCCAGGATTTGAGCCCTGGGTGGCCTATCCAGGTGCTTAGCCACCAACCTACATTGTCAGGGAGAGGGGCCCACTGACTGTCCTTATCCCCACTGCCACTTTCCCATTCTTGAGATGAGGGAGGGGGCCTTGGACGTCTGGTGTCTGGTCCCTCTCTAAAACACTATTCCCACACCATCAGCCAGCACCATGGCTCTGGGATTAGACAGACTCAGCTTGCCTCCTTCCCAGCCAGGCTTCTCAGATGCTGAAAGCCTTTGAGTAGACACAGGGCCATTGCCAGCCTTCAGAAGACACCAGTCACTATGGAAACCCCGGGACTCTACCGAATCACAATGGGTTGGCTTATTAGGAAAGCTTTTCATGGTTCCACCTGGGGCTCTGCTACAAAGTGGGAAGGAGAGTGATATCCAACAGGGCCCGGATTTGGCCACCATGCCAAGTTAACTCCAAGCGTTTAGCAGCAGCCTTATACCTCCCGTACACATTTGTGAAGCCGCTCTCGCTAGGCCTTCTGTGGGAGGTGCATTGGCAGGGGAGGCTTGCTGAGGACTGACGGGGATGGGGTGTGTGGGGGTGGGGTGGAGGAAGGGGGGAGGATGAGTCTCAAATTACAATGTGCATCATGTGCCATTCAGAATAAAAGATCATCCCTGAGCTAGAATTTGTACTGGGAACCTTGCCATGCCCCTCCCCCCCTTCTCCGCGGGAGGCATGACCGCGTGCTCACACCCTGGTCTAACAGCAGCACTGGGGCCTCTGCAGCTTTCACTCCGTCTCCAAGCTCCGCACCTGACTGTGACACCAATGAGCATACCAGGTCCCTGGATTACACACTGGCACGGACACACCAGACCTTGGGGGTCACCTGGCCTGCCTAGTCAAATAAAAAGCTCTTCAGTGGCTCACAGACTAGTTGCTTGGTGCAGCTGAGGTGCTGATGGGTCCCTAGGGAAAGGGCACATCCTACCTCATCTTTGTACATACAGGGAAATGGAGATTCTAAGAGGTGAGGGGCAGGCCCAGTGCCCCCCACCCCTACCCCAGTAGTAAACAGCTTTCCAAATTGCATTTTCTCTGTCCTGTGGGCATGCCCAGAGGCTGAGAGGAAGGAGGCCAGTTGGAAGACACAGTACCGTCTTGTCCCAGCCAGGAGGTAGGGGCTGTGCAGGAGAGCCAAGACACAGACATACCCTACCCTGTAGAAACCAAGGAACATGCCTGGCCTTTCTAGTGAAGGAAATGTCTAGACTCACACTGCAAGCTAATGCCAAGTGGTTCCTATGAGTTCAAGTTTAGGACTTCCAAGAAGGGACCTGTGGCAAGCTAGAGACACTTCACCCTGGGGGAGCCCTCTGACCCGCTACAATTTCTCCAGCTGGGATATGGGATAAAAATGAACCTTAAAATTTAAGAGCTGAGGCCTGGAGGTGGCGCACGCCTTGAATCCCAGCACTCGAGAGGCAGAGGCAGGCAGATCTGAGTTCGAGGCCAGCCTGGTCTACAGAGAGAGTTCCAGGACAGTCAGGGCGACACCGAGAAACCCTGTCTCAAACAAATAAAAAGTAGAAATAAAGTGAGTCTTTAAAAACAGATGGTGGGGACTGGATGGCCCGTGGGTTAAGAGCTCTTGTGCTTTTTCCAGAGGACCCAAGTTTGGATCTCAACACCCATATCAAGCAGCTCACAACTGTCTGTAACTCCAGCTACTGGGTCTGACACCCTCTTCTGGCCTTCACAGGCACACACACACACACAGAGAGAGAGAGAGAGCGAGAGAGAGAGAGAGAGAGACATAAATAGAAATAAATTTTTAAAATTGATGGAGAACAATTGAGAAGGACATCTAGGGCTGGAGAGATGGCTCAATGGTTAAGAGCACTGACTGCTCTTCCAGAGGTCCTGAGTTCAATTCCCAGCAACCACATGGTGGCTCACAACCATCTGTAATGGGATCTGATGCCCTCTTCTGGTGTGTCTGAAGACAGCTCCAGTGTACTCATATACATAAAATAAATAAATCTTCAAAAAAAAGGGGGGGGGGAGAAAACATCTAACATTGACCTCTGACCTCCACATGCACACACAAAAACATGTACACACACAAAGACATGTACACAAACATGCAACACACACAGTTTTGTTTTTGTGTTTTAAAGAATCAAGAATGCATGAGAGTGACTGGTGGGATTCGGCCTGACTCTGGTATGCAACCCAAGGTCCCTGCCCTGTGCTGTCCCATAGAGAGGACAGTGACAGATAGTGTGGTTGTTGAGCCAGGGGCACTCTCTGGCCCTAAGGGGAGAGATTTGATGGAGACAACACATTCAGGCTGAGTGTTCCAAGGTCTCTCACTCTCAGCATAACATCTGTCTGTGGGCCTCTGTATCTGTTCCCATCTGCTGCCGGTGGTAGCTTCTTTGATGATGGCTGAGCAAGGCACTTATCTGAGATTATAATAAAACCACATATCCCCCTTCCCTTTCGTCCTCCAAACCTGCTCATGTACCTCTCCTTGCTCTCTCTCATATTCATGGCTTCTTCTTTAGTTGTTGTCAATACATATATGTATACACCTATTTTTTAATGTGCATATACCTGACAGGGGATTGTGTACCACCCTGTGGGTGCTGAGAATCAAACTCTGGTCTTCTGCAAGAACAGCTGGAGCTCCTAACCACTGGGCAACCTCTGCAGCCCCATCCCTAAATACAAGCTTCTCAGTCTGTAAAGTGTTACTTGTACAGATGTTCTCAGGGCTGACCAGTTGGTATTACATAACCGGCTGGTGTGCCCTTCCCTGAGGAAGACTGTTGCTCCTCTCTCAGCCTTCCTTAGTTGCCTGTAGTTCCCTGCTTAGCCCCTCATGGGCTTTCCCCCCTTCACTTCAGTGTATCTAAAGTTGTTCCTCCTTCGGCCCATGCTGACGCAGTCATATTGGTGAGACTTTATAGGTTTAGCCTCTGAAATTACTAGAAGACACAGCCTCAGAACAAACTTCCTGATCTTCCTGTAGATGTGTTCATTGGGAACATTGGGCTTGACAACTGTATTTTGATTGGTTGCCATTTTCTATAGTGGTTTGCAACTGTTGCAAAGACTATCATATTTTTCAAACTTTATGATGATTGGCTTATATATTTAGTAGAATGTAGAATAGTAGACTGTCTCACTAGATTTCTCAGTTGATTCCTTTTTTGTTGGTTGGTTGGTGTTTGTTTGTTTGTTTGAGACAAGGTTTCTCTTGTAGGCTTGGCTGTCCTGGAACTCACTCTGTAGACCAGGCTGGCCCCAAACTCAAAGATCTGCCTGTCTCTGCCTTCCAAGTGCTGGGATTAAAGGCGTGTGCCACCACTGCCCGGCTACCAGATATGTTTTTAAGCTAAAAGTTTTAACTTTAATGTTCTCAAAATCAATCTACTCTAATCATTCCAGTGTCTTTGGGACCCCAGGTAACTTGGGTTTCTCAATTCTGACTTCTAGCAACAAGGTTAGAAATAGTGGCCGTTGGCCGACTAGGTGCTCCTCCCCCTGAATATGTCTCAGTGGGACAACTGCTCTGTCTTCAGGGTGTCCTGTTGGTCTGGTGTTGGGTGTAGCAATAGCATATGGGGAGACTCTGCCTGTCCACAGTGATCTGTGTCCCTTGCTAACTGCTTTTGTGGTCAGAAAACCATAATGCTTAGGAGTTTCTCTTTGTCTGCTTTAATGTATCTTCTGAGATGGTGTGCATAGTAAGGCCATTTGATCTGGAACTTGCTGTGTTTTCAGTCTGGGAACAGGGTCACAGAACCCTGTTGAGGTAGTGCATTCAAACCTATTCTTCCTGTTTCTCATGTTTTTCCAAAGTGAGTATGTAGCCAACATTTATTTTAGTCTTGGGTTAAATTTGAAATAAATCAATAGAAAAATCCACAAAATCCAAATATCTATATTAGAATAAGAAAGAAGTCCCAAGACTGAATCTTATTCCTGTAGAGCCTTTGACAAAGCTGGGGTGGTGGCGCACACCTTTAGTCTGAGCACTGGGTAGGCAGAGGCAGGCGGTTCTCTATGAGTTCGAGGTATTTGGCTTCCAGGCTAGGTAGGGTGATATAGTGAAGCTGAAATAACCCACTCAAGAAAGTTACCCACCATGCTTTGTTGATCAGTTAAGAGTGTGGTGAGTACTCAGCTGACCAAGAGACTTTTTTTTTTTTTTTTTTTTTTTGTTTTGTTTTGTTTTTTTTAGATAGGATTTCTCTGTGTAGCCCTGGCTGCCCTGGAACTCACTCTGTAGACCAGGCTGGCCTCAAACTCAGAAATCTGCCTGTCTCTGCCTCCCAAGTGCTGGGATTAAAGGCATGTGCCACCGCTGCCCGGCAGACCAAGAGACTCTTGACCAAGGAAAGACTCTTGGTGCCCAGACAAAGGAGGGCAGTGTTTTTAAAGTCACAAGGATGCAATACCATGAGACCTAGTGTAGGCCAAGGGGTCTTTACAACATAATTTTTGAGCTCCTAAAATATCACACAAATTCTTAAGGAATTTAAGAGAAACTAAATTATTTTTACATATCAGGACTCTTATTCAATAGGGAAGTGTTAATCCTGAAATTCGGAAGAGAAAAAAAAATTCCATAATTTTGAGCCAAATATGAAGCAAGCTTTAACTAAACACTGTCCAGGACGGACTTTGGTCAGGACCTCCCTCTGGGGTTTCAGCAAGCGGCCATGAGATACGTATTGTAGGGGCTGTTAAGGACAAAAACCATTGTCCCACCATATTTTCCCATGTGGCTTTCTGTTTTCCCAAGAAAACGACTCTCAGCATTTCAGGAAGATGCCGGGTCCTTGGAAAGGTGGGCTTTATAGGTTAACTTTGAGTCTTATATCCCCCCCTTGAGTTATATATCCTGGGTCAAGTCCTTAGCTCTGTGATGGGTACTTGTTTATATTAGAATCCAATAACCATCAGCCTCGTGGTACTCAGGCAGGAATTATCATCCACTTGAGGCATCAGTGATGTAAAAGTCAACAGAATTAGCAGAAGCAGAAGGGCCAAAGGTCCTGTGATGGCTGACATCGGAGTTACTGTCTAGGAGCCTGGAAGCGGATGGGACACCGGGCAGTCATTTCCTCTCAGGTCCTCTTTTTGTAATATTTCTTTGAGTATACCAGATTATAATCCCATATGATCTGTATAGAAATAACAATTTTCTCCGAAAGTCATATAATACCCCTTTGTTCTGTATAAGCCAGGCCAAGCTGCCCTACTATCAGTTTGTAGAACAATTTCAGTTAAGGAATGGTCTTATTGATAAGTCTGAGCCCACTGTCTTAGTTTGGGTTTCCATTGCTGTAAACAGACACCATGACCAGAGCAACTCTTATAAAGGAAAGCATTTAATTGGGACTGGCTTACAGTTTTAAAGGTTCAGTCCATTATTTTCATGGTGGGAAGCATGGCAGCATGCAGGCAGACTTGGTACTGGAGGAGTCAAGAGTTCTACATCTTGATCTGAAGGCAGCCAGGAGGAGGTTCTCCTGCACTGGGCAGAACTTGAGCACTAGGAGACCTCAAAGCCCACCTGCACAGTGACATACTTCCTCCAACAAGGCCACACCTCCTAATAGAGGCACTTCCTATGGGCCAAGCATATTTAAACCACCACACACAAGCCAGGCAGTGGTGGCGCACGCCTTTAATCCCAGCACTCGGGAGGCAGAGGCAGATGGATTTCTGAGTTTGAGGCCAGCCTGGTCTAAAGAGTGAGTTCGAGGACAGCCGGGGCTACACAGAGAAACCCTGTCTTGAAAAACCAAAAAAAAAAAAAAAGTCAGGTTTATTGGGAAGCCGCTCTTGGGTGAGTTCACTAGTCCCAAGGAAGGATGCCAGGGAAGTCACCAAGCGGAGGGAGATAGAGGAGGAAGAGAAAGAGAGAAAGAGTGTGTGCACACACAGAAAGGAGTGGGAGGGGGAAACCGAAATGGCTGGATTATAGGAAGAGCCTCTGGGGGAAGGGCAGCTCAGCTCCTGGCCTGGGAAGTTCAGGATTGAGGACAGGGTATGCCATGTAAGGACTGAGGGATGCTGGGAGAACCTGAAAGCTAGGTCTGCTTTGGTATGTAAAATATGCACCTCAGCCCCTTGTCCCAGGTCTGAAACCCAACAGTAGCCATTTTGTCCCCTACGCCAGACTTTCCTTCTGACTTAGCATTTCAGCCTGGAGCAGAGGTGGGGGTGGGGTGACATCATACTCTATTCAGTAACTACTTGCAGCTGAAACTAAGGCATCACTCTCAGGGCCCAGGAAGGCTGGAAGGCTAGGCAAAGGCTAGGCAATCTATCAGGGCACCTATCAGAAGCAACTGGTTAGCTGACCCAGCTGAATACAGGGACCAATCCCATCAGCTGGACTGATTTCCATCAGCTTTCAGCAAGTCAGAGCTCGGCAGCTTGCAATCCACAGGTGATCCCTGAATGGAGTCTGTCAGCCAAGTGGAGATCTGCTGAGACACACACAGACCAGGAACGGAAGTTAACATTTAGGAACTTACAGGAAAATCTCACATTTGGAACCTTCAGGCCCATAGTCCTGGTAATTGAGAAGGGAGGAGAGCCCACTGTCCGGTCCAGATGGATGGGAAACAGGCTGTGCTTATCGGGAGTCCATTTGACCTGTGACAGGTAGGTCCAAGTCTTATGACTTGACTCCCTGAAGCTTACATGAATTTTTAGTTTCCAAAAAGAGATAAAAGTTTTAGATATATTAGCATTAACCTGTACTGCAATCCACTTTGAGTCCTTGCAAAAACTATAGCTTTTAGGTAAAAAGCATGAACAGAATTTTTTTCTCTCCATCCAGAGAGCCAAATACATGCTTTTAGCTGAGTGAACCCCCTGTAAGTGTATATTTAGGAGACAGCCAAAGGAAATTTAAATTCTGAGCTTGTCACTGAATACTAAGTCATCAGTGTTCTACCATGCTATCAGGACTCCACGGACCAGTGTGAAAACTCTGAACCTCTGAGACTTTAGAGTAATAGTAACATGGGAGGGAAAGGAAATCTAAGACATTCCCCATTATTCATATATCTTAAATTATTTTTAAACCAGACTGGAGAGATGGCTCAGGAGTTGAGAGCACAGACTGCTCTTCCAGGGGTCCTGAGTTCATTTCCCATCAACCACATGGTGGCTCACAAACATCTGTAAAGAGGTCTGGCGCCCTCTTCTGGCCTGCAGGCATATACTCAGGACACCGTGTATGAAAGAAAAAGGAAGGAAGGAAGGAAGGAAGGAAGGAAGGAAGGAAGGAAGAAAAAATGGTTTTTTAAAAAATTATTTTTATACCTTTATAACCTGTGTAGACTTTAACACTTTTTTTCCATCTGGTCATTTATCAGAGACACAAGTAGTGATTACTGAGAGCAGTCATGAAAGGCATTTCCCTTTAGTGGAAACTTACACCTGAAATCTACTTATCCTTCGATATGAAGCCTGTTAGTAAGGCGAACTTGCCTGCCTTTCCTTAACAAGAGACCCAGTAGCTCCAGATGAGCTAACAAGGTGGCTGCAGTCTTGGGAAGAGGAGCTAGCTGCCTACTGCTGCTGGAGGAGAAACATGGGAGACTTAATTTACTTCATCTAGGCAAAGTGGGGCAATCAACTCTCCAGTGTCCTGCTTGTCCACAGTTTGTGCTGGGCCCTGAAGCCGGGCAAGGCACTGGGGACATCTTGCCCAGAGGCTAGCATTACCACAATCCAGGTGGAGTCATTGTCATGTCCCATTACTCTCTTGGAGACTTTGGGGTCACTGCTAGGATCTGGGATGTCTCCATCTATCAGTGTAAGTTTAAACATCTTAAAATGCCATATTGAGGACCATTATCCATTAAGTATAGCAGAGCTACCCTTGTTGATATTTTTTAGTTTCTTGCTTTAGACTATACCTTGAAGACATATACAGGAGGCTAGATAAAGCTTTTTCCCTGTACTTAACTACATTAGTACTTAGCATAGCTCTGAACATATTAAAACTCAATCACCTTTAACAGTTTATAATAAAAATAACAATTTCTGATTAAAGCTCTTTTTGTGAATACAGTCCCTAGGAAGATTGGCAACTTTGTTACCTTACATAGTGTACCATTCTAGACTATAGCAGTTTTTGTTGAGGCCCCAGACAGCAGGAAGCAACCTAAAGAGAATGGTACCCCCCACCCCTGCCTCACCAGTCACACCTAAATATTTCCTCCTTTTTGAAAAATAATAAATAAGAGGGAGAGATGTTGGAAAACCCCACCCCATAAGCCCGCTTCCAGTAACCTAGCAATAGCAGGCCTAATCGTCATCAGCAACACACTTCACTGCCACCGTGAGTTGCAAGTAGTCTCCCTATGCGCATGAGCTATACCCCCTTCTAAAAAGTCAGTGCCTTCTCTTTCTGCCCTTTCCTTTCACCATCTTTCAGAGACAGCCTCTTTGTACACCCTCCCACCTAAAACCTCTCCCATGAGATCGGTTGCATGGCGTGACTTTGTGGCAATCCTTGGCTCCAATTCTGCCTCTTAAACAGTAACAGCAGAACACAGGAAGAGTTGGATAGAGGAGGAAGAGGTAGAAATGATACAAATACAGTGCTCATGTCCTAGGAACCTCTGCTGTGGTAGGCTCCCATAGCATCTCTGTACCGGCCCCTGTGCCTCTGGTTACTGTTTCCAATGGCCAAGCTGATCTCCCTCAGCCTGGGGAGATTCTACTTCTCTCTCTCCTTAAGGAAATCGCCGTCACCTGCAGGACCAGTGAGATCTCTGACAAAATTATCAGTTGCCCCAGGACCAACACAGTCTCCAGAGGAACATCACAGCAGACTGAAATGATTCACAAAATATATTTACTGACACTCACATTGATTAAGTCAATTAAAAGTTCTGGGGCCTTTATTGATAGCCAGACCGAGAGTGGGCTTGTGCCTCCAGAAGTCTTGGTGCCTAAGTTCAGGGGTATGACATCTTAAAAGTTTATGTCAGTTCCGGGATGGGAGGGGTACATTAGCGAGGATTTGGAGTGGTCTAGTAACATCTGCTTTCTTTGTAAGGCTCAGCAGTATCTTCCAGACACTACATAATATTTTTGGACCATGATCAAAATCATGAACAGTTCCCAGAAGCCTGGCCAAGGTGAATGTGACCTTGACAGCTGCAGAACAGCTGAGAGTAACCAGGCTGTGACCAGTGACCAGTGACAATAACACTGGGACAGGGTGGCTTCCCTTAGTCATTTCAATCCCCATGTCTTTATTTTTAAACACTTGATCTCTGCTAAGGAGTAATTACTGGGTCCTGAGGCTCATTTGCTTAACCCAGGCAATTCTTTGTCTGATGAAATTTAAGAGGCAGTTTACTATACAAGACGCCACATCCAGTCATATAAAGAAAAGGAACAAGGAGCCAGCCTGGCCCGGGAGGAGGGTTGTGAGCCACGGCTTCCAATCAAACATTTTGTGGTCCCAGGAATTATTTGACTCACACTCCTGTTGCCTCTTGTCTAAATTACTATTAATCTTTTGTAAGGTCTCTTTGAAAACTCTGACTTGTTAACATAAAGAAGCAAGCCTCTCTCAGTGTCACATAAAGTGCCCCCTGGACATGGAAACTAAGACCTAGCCTTGTAGGTTTTGAAGACTATGCCTGCCAGAAACTCTACATGGGATAAAGGGTGTCAAGAGACAGCCGAAGGTATCTAATGTCTGCATCTGTCTGATGACTTATCTGTTGTAGGCCCCCTGTTTTTCTTTGAGTAGGGCTGTATTATTAAAGGAAGTGGTCCCTGCTACCCTCCCTCCTACCATCATTGGAACAAGGAGAAAGGTGCCCTTCTGTATCACTTGTGGGGCAGCCCAAAGTTGGGTTCTCGGTGGTCCCAAATAAGCACATAGTGCATGTACAATCAACCATACATAAAAATGGATTATAATGCAGATGTTCTGAGGTCGTACCATGGGTGAGGCCAGTGACGCAGGCAGACCAAGTTCTCATGAGAGGGAAGTAAGCTTCTGGGTTAAGATTAACCATGAGACTAGTATTACAAGAGGCAGAAAGGGGGGGGTGGGTGTAACCAAGCAGGAGTCCTGTGTGAGGGATTTAGCCTGAGTGGAACTGGCCCAGGTGAGATGCTCTATTTCTGGTCCTGAACTGAAACAGGCTTGGCAGGAGAAGGATGAATCCATTGCAGTTGGCTCTGTAGGACAACAGTTTGACGTCCTCTCGGGGCCAGTGTCAGTCCTTCTTTCTAAAACTTCCTGATGTACACTTGTCCCCTGGTTGGAATGATGACAAGACATCAAAGAGGGAACTGGATGGACATCTGAAACCCTATCTTGGATGGCAGTCTGGACCTGCTGGAGAGACTGGAGGTATTTTAATAGAGACTAATAAGTAATCTCCTTGATGGTAGGGTCTCTTAAATGGGGCAATAGTGTGTGTGTGTGTGTGTGTGTGTGTGTGTGTGTGTGTGTGTGTGTGTTGGGGGTGGCCTTCCAAATATAATTTCATACGGGGTGACTCCTGCCTTGTAAGGGGTAAATCTTATGCCAAGGAGGGCCAGGGGTAAAAGGTTGGGTAAGTTTTTACTGGTTTCCAAAATTGGAGAGAGTGGACTTAATAGTGTCTCTATGTTCAACCTATCCAGAGCTCTGAGTTCAGGCACAGTGGAGCTCCCAGGTTCCATTCAAGGTAAACGGTCTTACTGACCATTGGAATTATAGATGAAGTGAAGGCAGGTCTATTATCTGATTCAATTAACAGGGGCAGCCAGAACCTAAGAATAATTTCATGTAAACGAGTCTTGGTCAGTGTCAGAACATTCTCCCTCCAGGTAGCAAAAGGCTTCTATTCATTCTGAGAAGATGTCCACAAACATTAACAGATACTTCTATACCCATTGTGAGGAGGCTTTATCTCTGTGAAGTTGAATTCCCATTTCTCACCAGGGGCTAGTCCCTCAGGCAATGGCAGGGACACATTTTGCCCCCTGCCGTGGTTGACCTGTGTGCAGGAGAGACATTGAGAGGCAGCCTAGGTGGCCATGCCTTGGAGATGCAGAATCTGGTATGTGGACTATAAATAACTCAGTCAGTCTGATGGTACTGAGATGGGTAGCCTGGTGTAGGTGATACATCAAAAGATGTCCGAGGGCCACAGGGGTAGGAGTGGGTGGGGGGATAATTCTTGAGCCTTGCAAGATCCACCATCCAGTTGGATCTTGTTTTGAATCCTAGGCGCAGGCATTGCCCTCTTCTTTCTGGGAGTAGGTGGGCTGGGTGTGGGGGAAAGCTGTGGATCAAATGGCCAAGACAGAAAGGGCTCCCAGGCATAGCTCTCTCAGCTGCTGTTTATTGGGCTGCCCAGGCTGCCATGGAAGAGGACCTCAGGGGGTTGTCATCGGGCGTTTGTGTTGCAGGGTCGAGATTCTATTCCGTAGCAAAAGTGAGACAGAGCTGATCAAGCAACAAACTGTGGTGCTGAGTGGTTTGGGTACTGACAGCCATTTGCCCCTCTTAGGATGGTTTTCACAGCATGGGGAACTGTTAAAGTCAGGTCCTGGTGCACAGTGGGTTTTTCAGCTTCCCTAACTAATATAGCCGACTATGGCATGCAGACAGGATGGCCAAACAGAGACCACTGGGTTGAAACACTTGGATAGGTATGCTACAGACCTCTGCCACGGTCCCAGGGTCTGAGTCAAACCCCTTTAAAAACGGTTGAGTCTTGTGGATGAAGAGGTAGGATGGTTTAATAATATCTGGGTCAAGGTGGGGCTAGGGTCAGGGCTCGATTTAGTTTCCTGAAAGCCTTTTTTCTCTGTTCAGTTCATTTTAAAGGCTGCAGGGCCAGAATAAAGGGACTAGGCTATTTTAGCAAACCCAGAAAACCCTGCGATATCCCACCCCACCCACCAGGAATTCTCCTACCTGCCTCTTGGTTTGGGGAGTGGGGATCTGTCGGCTGGTTTCCTTTTCCATAGAGCTGAGAGGATTTATTTATTTATTTATTTATTTATTTATTTATTACCTTGAGCGAGCTTGAATCCCAGACGGGAGACTTCCATTTGGCAGAGCTGAGCCTCCTCCCCCAGGCCTCCACCCCCCCAGAGTCTTGACATCTCAATGTCTGGAGCAGCTGGAGCAAATCTTTTCTATCTTTCAAACAGATGGTGCAGCAGCTGCAGCCAATAGATTATCTACATACTGGAGCAGATTTGGATTAGGGTGTGACACCCTGAATCTTGTTACTTCTTTTGTAATGCCTCTCTCAAAGAGTGTAGGGGAATTTTTGAGCCCTGGGGGTAGTCACATCCAGATTAACTGGCTTGTCTCTTTGGACATTGGATCAGTTCATTGAAAGGTGAATATGGCTGGCACACTGGCACCGTGGAGAAAGGATCCTTAAGGCCCAGGACTGTATAGACCTGGTGGTCTGGTGGGGGGAGACTGAGAAAAGTATATAAATTTGGGACAAGACGAAAATGGTTCAGGTCCATTTATTTACCTCCTAGAGATCCTGGACTGGCTGATAATCTAAGGTCCCTGATTCATGGACAGGCAGAAAAAGCAGATTCCAAGATGATTGGCAAAGGGTGAGACTCTTAGCTTCTAACAGCCTCTTGATATAGGGAGCAGTTTCCAGCCTTTTGATTCATGGGACATTGCCAGACCCTTATGGAGGTAGCTGTAGCCAAGAGACTTACAACTGGTGGGTGGTGTGCTGTTAAGCCTGGAGAATCTGTCTCAGACCATAGCTTAGGACACTGCTGTTGCAAGTCCTGGAGCAGGGTCCCTGGGTCCGGCTTTGTTTCTGTCGTGGAATCTGGGGGGGCTAGGAGATGTTCTTCAGAGAGAGGGGCAGTTAAGCTGAGTTGGCAGCAGGTGCAAAGGAAAGCTTGGCTTTTTGAGGAGTAAAGGTGATGGCAGTGTTGGGGTGCAAAATCCCAAAACAGCCCAAGCAGTCACAAGAGTGCAGTAAGGACGTTCTTTATTTGGATTAGTCCAGACTGAGCAGTCAGGGACAGCAGCACAGACTTCGGAGCTGTCTGCATCTAAGAATGTTCATCTTGGTATTTAAGCGGATTATAGAAATGTATTGTACTCGGGCTGCTTCTGATTGATCGGGGCTGAAGAACAGACTCAGGGACTGAACTGTGCCCCCCAAGCCAGAATGCTACAGACTTTTAAGCTTCTAAACCACAAACATCTGTGCCAAGTTATCCCACCAATCAGGATTTAGGGATAGAGAACTTCATTAGAAACAAATTTTTCTTACCCTGTTCCCATTGGTTGGATTTGGGGGCGACTTGCTTAACAGTCATGTCTTTTTTTTTTTTTTTTTGGTTTTTCGAGACAGGGTTTCTCTATCTAGCCCTGGTGGTCCTGGAACTCACTCTGTAGACCAGGCTGGCCTCGAACTCAGAAATCCTCCTGCCTCTGCCTCCCGAGTGCTGAGATTAAAGGCGTGCACCACTGCTGCCCGGACCAACATTCATGTCTTAACTTGCCAATACAGATGTTAGTTACACACATACATGTCTTTCTCTGCCAAGCAAGTTACCCAGGGAGGTCTTGGAAACTTAAATCTTATTTAACCCCTATTCAAAATAGTTGCCATTTGGTTCTTTCTTACAGTGGTCCAAAGATCTCAGCCCACGGGGGAAAAGGCAGTCTGTGGCCATCACAAAGGACTGCGTCACCTGCTTGTGGCCCAGGCTGACTGTTCACACAGGTATGAGGTGATTGTACTTAATGGTGCCCATGGCTCCCCAGACTGGCATCTTTTTTATTGGTACCTGGCCCAAACTGGTTTTTTTGGTTTTTGTTGTTGTTGGGTTTGTTTGTTTTGTTTGTTTGTTTTTGAGGCTTTCTCCATTGGCCATGACCAGTAGGGCACACAGAGTGAATTGACTGGAAAGCAGCCAGCATAACCTATAACCTTTGCCTGTTCATACGTGGCTCACCAGCCACCAAGACAGCTTGGCCTTTGCCTTTCCGTAGCACGTTATTACAGTCTTTTGGGGCCACCTTGATGAACTGACAGGTATTCATCCCCAGCAAAGCCCTTTCTCTTTTGGAGAGTTTGCAGATGTCCAGAGCTGACTGAGAGACAAAAGCCAAATTTAATAGCCTAGCGTTTTACTGGGATCAAAGAGGGTATAAATTCTAAAAGCTTCTTTTAATCATTAGAAATGTCCCAGGAGACCACTCGGACCCTGAGGAACCTCGATATTCTCAAACAGATTAGCAGGTTTTTTGAGCTGTACCTGAATTCTAGTTATTAGGTACCCATGGAAAGTGTCCAGGGCTTGGGAACTTGTGTACATACTGGATCTGAATCACGATGTTTGGATGGGAAAACTGCTTCAAAGGCATCCATACCAGTGACTGAGGCTAAAACGCTTTCCTAGCCTCTGCCCCAAACGTTCCCAAAAGTCAATCTGTCGTCCACACCTATCACCGACCTGGCACGATTCGATTGCTGGCAGCAATCGTGCCAGGTCGGTGATAGGTGTGGACGACAGATTGCAGGAGAGACTAACTGGCTTGGGACTTAGTTAAAACAGGGTATTCGGGCCTGAGTCTTCTAGTTATAAGGATCTGAAGCAGATCAGGAAAGGGCGATGCCCTTCCTCTAAGTCCTTGCCCTCTAACTCATGCTGGGGCGGTGCCTCCTGTGACATAAAAACAGAGGCTGGGATCTGAGTCGGGAATGGCGGGCCCTCAGAGGGAAGCTAAAGGCGGTGAAGGAAGTGCAGGAGCTTGGGGAAATTGGATACCGCCACCAGGAGTAGTAATAGCTACAGGGGGCGGGAAACAAAGAGTGCAGAACCAGGAGAAGCGGGTGAAGTAGGGATAGGGTGCGGAGGTGGACAGGGTGCGGTGAGACGGGATGGAGGAGTCTGAGGTTGAGGGGGAGGAGCAAAAATCTGGAAGAAGTGGGGGAGATAGGTTGTAGACAAAGGGAAGGGAGACCAGTAGAAGGTCCTTGGCCTCTGAAGGCATCCATCAGGACAGGCGTCAGGAGACTGGTGAGCGAGCCTTCCCTCCAGCACCTGGGAGCCCTGCCGTTTGCTCAGAGCTGTGTGTCTCCACTTCCCATCAGCCCTTCTGCAGCTCTTCCGTCCTCCCGGCAAGAGCAGGAGTTCCGCACACAGGATGGGACTGGGCCAGGGCCCAAGCGTGCGCAGCCTCTTCAAGACCCAGGGACTTTGCCATGTGAAACAGGTCCGGGCTCCGGGCCCGACCATGACCCGAGAAGCACCCTCCATTGTCGATCCCCAGTCCCGAGGGGAGCCGCGAGATGGGTCGGGACCGTGGCTCCAGGATCTGGAAATTTTAGATCATGGACAGAAAAGGAGACATTTCTAGCGGGCAGGGGGAAGGGGAGGAAAACCAAGTGGTAACAACATCTTAGAGAGGGCGCCACCTACTGGTAGAATCCTGAAAAACTAGCAGCGTATCAGAGTTAATGCCTACAAGCAACAGAATCAAGAAATCAAATAAACAACTAACTCCGTAAGCCAAACTTGCTTGTCAGGCATTTAATCATTCAGACAGTTGGCCATCCATTCATTCAAGCAAAACCGAAACAATATCTCTCCTTAGAGGTAGAATAAGAATACATGGTCTCTATTATTGGAGTCCCAACTTAGTGGGAAGGACTGGGAAGAACTGGTCAGAAATTTTCTTCCCAAAGCAGATTTTCTTGGCTTATCCCCATATCCAGAAGACTCCTCCACTGGGGCTATCCCTCTTATCCAGAAGGCTCCCTGAGGGTCTCATCCTTCGCAGCCAGAACCAAAAACCAGAACCAGAACTGAAATCATCACACAGACTCGTCTCCAAGGAGTGTAAGGATTCTGTTGTGTTGGAAATCCACAGCCACTCCAGACCTCTCCAGTGTAGCAGAGGGGCCTTGGAATGTTTGTAAGGGGCACCCCCTACCTGTGACCTCTCCATGGCCAGGAAGGTGTGTGTTAGGCTGAGTCTCACAGAGTGTGGGGACTCTCAACAGGGGCCTCCAAATGAAATGATAGCTACTTCCATGCTAGATAGTTACTGGCAGTCATGCTGATTAAGCTAACTAAAAGTTCTGAGTCCTTTTTAATGGCCAGACCAAGAGGGGGCTTGTCCCTCTGCTAAGAGAACTTTTGGTGTTCAAGCTCAGGGCTACAGCATTTTAAAGGACAAAACCACGATTACATCAGTGCTTAGGGGGTATTACATTAGTGAGGGATTTGGAGTGGCCCAGTGACATCTGCTTTCTTTGTAAGGCTCAGCAACATCGTCCAGACACCACATAATGTGTTTAGATCATAATCTATGTGATGGACCATTCAAGAAGTCTCAACAAGGTGAATGTGAGTATGGGGAACAGACAGGTGAGAAGTAACCAAGCAGGCACACAGTAAGGCTAGAACAAGATGGCTTCCCTTAGTCATTTCACCGACTGCCCATTACCATGCTTCCATCGGTGCTGATGGGGGTCTCTATCTGATTCTGGGCGGGGTCTGGGATAGAATTCAATCTCAGATTGCAGGCATAGTGCTTAAGGATATGTGCATTTATCACTGTCCTACAGCCTGAAGAGCTGTCCTTTGATGGCAAGTGAATCCCCCCCCACACACACACACCCCTGGCAATAAGGGCAAGGCCACAGGACAAGCTGTATCACTTTTCCCAGATTCAGAGATCCTCTAAAAGAAATAGCTGAGAACAGAAAAAACTTCAAATACCTGAGCAAGTAGACCAAAACAGGTAGGAAAGGAGGAGGAAAGAACATGTACATACACATAAATATACACACATGCAAACACAAACATGGGGGCTGGAGAGATGGCTCAGCAGTTAAGAAGCTAGCTGTTCTTCCAGAGGACCTGGGTTCAATTCCCAGCAGCTCACAACTGTTTGTAACTCCTGTCCCAGGGGATCTGACACCCTCACATGTACATACATGCAGTCAAACCGCCAATGTACATAAAATAAAATACTTAAAAACATAAATATACACATGTACAAACACAAACATAAATATACACATGCACAGACAAAAATATATAACATGAATGCATAAACATTCATATATATACACATAAATATACACATGTACACAACTATACATATGTACATGCCTAAATATACACATGTGCACACATAAACATTCATATATATACACATAAATATACACACAGATACAAATATAAAGGTACACATATACACATATATACATGTACACAGAATAAACATACATATGTACATGTGGGCACATTTGTATATCTATGTGTATAAATGTACCTATTTTGTGTGCTTATACGTATATTTGTGTGCATATTTCTTACATGTGTGCATATGCGTAAGTACACATATAGTATATTCATGTATGTGTGCATGTGTGTGTGGAATATTTATAATGTGCACATGCATACACACATGTATCCCTATGTGTGTACGTATGTATATTTATGTATGGATATGTGTTTATTGTCTGTGCACGTATCATGAATGTGTATGTGGGGGGTGATTTCAATAAGAATGGACCCAGAGGTTCATATATTTTAAGTGTTTTGTTACCAGGAAGTGGAACTGTTTGGAAGGATTGGAAGGATTAGGAGGCGTGGCCTTGCCGGATTAAGCCTCTGAAGCTGTAAACAATTCCCAACTAAATGCTTTTGTCTTCTAAGACTTGCCCTGATTGTGGGGTCTCTTCACAGCAGGAAACCTCTTGAAGTCAGAGGTTGTTTAACCTGCTGGTTATCCACCTGCTAAGTGCACTCTAAATATGTGATTTAGTAAGTTTCCTAATTCAGATTTCCTATGAATTGATGGCTACATCTAATGTGTCACACTCAGCTTTACTCCGGAGATGGGGTAGAGAAGTTTACTTACTTCATACGCCGTCTTCTGTTCTACTGGGTTTTAAGTTGTTATTAACTATTCATGAGGGTTACTCGACTCTATGAGCTCATTGGGGACTGCACACCTTTGATGGTTTTCTTTCTAGGCTAGGATATTTATAAAGAGCATTCCCATAGTAGCTATCACTCATTCATCAGGGCTTTATCAATATCTTGTTAGTAATCGCTTGGTTAAAGCTTTTTCTTTTAGAGGTCACCCAGGAAGGGTCTACATGGACAACCTAAGTTCCTGAGTCTTCATGTGTTCACAGGGGCTTTTGCATAGCCTCTTACCTAAAGATAGTTTTAACTCATGCCATACTGTCACCTTTCTGCCTTTTGGGAGTTTTAGATGTACTCAACTGTCTTCTCAAAAGGAGGTTATTATAATAGTCTGATGATAATCTGAATTCTTAGGATTGGTTGCAAGGACCCACACAGTAGAAGGGCAGAACTAATTCCCACAAGCAGTCACCTGATCTTCACATGTGTGCTGTGGCACATGCACACATATACACCACACTCAAAAAATTTTTAATTTATTGTAGTAAATTTTAAGCTCATTTTTAATTGTTTTCCTGGGGCTTTAGTCAACATCTTAGTGTTACATATAGTGTAACTCAGGGCACTCTGGGAAATTATGCAAAACCTTTCTTATTTGTTCTCTGCCCCTTCCATGGTGCTTTTTACTGTCATAAAAACCACATTTTTCATATCATGTGTATGCACATATCGACACAAACTCATAATCATTACTTTATAAACCAGTCTTTCAACAAGATAATTACAAATGAGATACAGTGTGACTTTCTTTTTAAGATATAGATTATTTATGAGACTAACGTGCTGCACACTGTACTGGGGAGACCTCTGCAAGGCTTATTCTATTGTTAACTATGCACATGTGCACATTTCTGTGTGGGTGTAAATGCCTGTGAGCACAGAGGCCCACAGAGGCCAGAAGCATCAGATCCCTCTGGAACTGGACCTCTAGGCAGTTGTGAGCATCCTGACATGTGTGCTGGGATTCTAACTCAGGACTTCAATAAAAAACAGTATGCAGATAACTGCTGAGAAGTCCCCTGTTGAAACTTTCTTTCATAGTTACCTACAGTTTATATTTGCTCGTGGGTAATGGTAAAAATAATGGTTTGTTTCTTCATCTGGATTCAACTTACTGTCTGCCAGCCTTTCATTTGTGCCGAGAGAATTCTTTCAGTATTGTTTGTGAGGCAGCCTACAGCCAGTGAACTGTCTCATATTTTATCCATCAAAATATGTCTTGGTTTCTTCTTCACTTGAAAGGATAGTTTTGCTGGACATAGAATTCTTAGTCAGTGGTTGTTTTCTTTTTTATTTCAGCATTTTTTTCCTTTAAACATCACAGTCTGCTGCATTCCCTCACCATAGATTCAGACAAGACATCAGCTGAGGGACTTTTAACACGAACAGCTTCTTTTGATTCTCAAAGATTTTCTTGGTCTTTAGCTTTTACAGTTAGATTATGGTGCATCTAAGCATAAACCTCTGAGATTGCTATCCTATTTCCTGTGTTGAGCTTGTTGGATTCGAAACTAACGGTTTCATCAAATTTAGAAAGTTTCTGAGAGTGATGCACACCTTTTAATTCCAGCACTCTGGAGGCAGAAGCAGGTGGATGTTTGTGAGTTCAAGGCCAGCCTGGTCTACAGTGTGAATTCCAGGATAGCCAGGGTTATACAGAGAAACTCTGCCTCAGAAAAAACAAACAAACCTGGACCTTGGAAACTTTTAGAACACGCCCTGGTGACCAGGGCTGCTCCATTGAGAGTTTAAGGAAACTGCTCATTGTTTTGTTGTTCAGATTGTTTGTCTGTGGATTTTGTTGGGTTTTGTTTTGTTTGTTTTTTGGTTTTTTGGTTTTGGTTTTTGTTTCTTTGTTGTATTTGTTTGTTTGTTTGTTTGTTTTTTTGAGACAGGGTTTCTCTGTGTAACAGCCCTGCAACTCTGTACACTAAGCTAGTCTGGAACTCATAGATGCCCCCATGCCTCTGCCTCCCAAGTGCTGGGATAAAAGGCTTGCACCACCCCTGCCCAGCTGTTGCTTTGCCTTTCAATTTGAGGTCCACCAGATTCAAAGATAGATCTCCAATCAGTAAAGCAATCCACTGACCACATGCCCATATGCAACTATGCTATAGTCACAGCTTTTAGGAAATTTAAAAACAATCACTAAATAATTTGAGAATGGGTTAGCAGATGTTTAAATGCTCATGTTCTAATTTTTTAGTGAATTTTATTTAGTGCATTCAGATAAACAAATATGGAAACTGATCTACTTAGAAAAACATTGTTTCAGGCTTGAAAGATGACTCAGAGGTTAAGAGCATCAACTGCTCTTCCAGAGGTCCTGAGTTCAATTCCCTGAAACCACATGATGGCTCATAACCATTGAAATCTGGTGCCCTCTTCTGGCAAGCAGGCATACATGCAAGGAGAATGCTGTGTAACAATAAATAAAATTGAAAGACAGAGAGAATGAGAGAGATCACTTCCCTCTTCTTTTTTTGGGGGGGTGGGGTGCAGAGAACTTTATTGATGGTACGCTAGAGTAGGGAGGGCGCCCTAGGCCCCTCCTGTTATTATGGGGGTCTGGGATGGAAATTGTGAGGGAGATGCTCAGTGTTGGGGGCTGAATTGGGGCAGGGACTCCTCAGCAACTGAGGGCCTCGCTCTTGCTCTCAGTGTCCTTGCTTGGGTGGGTTGTCCGGGGTTTCTTATTCCTTGGAGGCCATGTAGGCCATGAGGTCCACGACTCTGCTGCTGTAGCCGTATTCACTGTCATACTGGGAAATGAGCTTTACAAAGTTGTCATTGAGAGCAATGCCAGCCCCAGCATCGAAGGTGGAAGAGTGGGAGTTGCTGTTGAAGTTGCAGGCGATAACCTGGTCCCCAATGTAGCCCAGGATGCCCTTCAGTGGGCCCTCAGATGCCTGCTTCACCACATTCTTGATGTCATTATACTTGGCAGGTTTCTCCAGGCGGCATGTCAGATCCACAATGGATACATTGGGGGTAGGAACACAGAAGGCCATGCCAGTGAGCTTCCTGTTCAGCTCTGGGATGACCTTGCTCACAGCCTTGGCAGCACCAGTGGATGCAGGAATGATGTTCTGGGCAGCCCCACGGCCACCACGCCACAGCTTTTCAGAGGGACCATCCACAGTCTTCTGAGTGGCAGTGATGGCGTGGACAGTGGTCATGAGTCCTTCCACGATGCCAAAGTTGTCATGGATGACCTTGGCCAGTGGTCCTAAGCAGTTGGTGGTGCAGGATGCATTGCTGACAATCTTGAGTGAGTTGTCATATTTCTCATGGTTCACACGCATCACAAACATGGGGGCATCGGCAGAAGGGACAGAGATGATGACCCTTTTGGCCCCACTCTTCAAGTGGGCCCTGGCCTTCTCCATGGTGGTGAAGATGCCAGTAGACTCCACGACATACTCAGCACCAGCATCACCCCATTTGATGTTAGCGGGATCTCACTCCTGGAAGATGGTGATGGGCTTCCTGTTGATGACAAGCTTCCCATTCTCAGCCTTGACTGTGCCGTTGAATTTGCCATGGGTGGAGTCGTACTGGAACATATAGACCATGTAGTTGAGGTCAATGAAGGGGTCATTGATGGCAACAATCTCCACTTTGCCAGCTGCAGAGCAGAAGGCAGCCCTGGTAACCAGGTGCCCAATACAGCCAAATCCGTTCACACCAACCTTCACCATCTTGTCTACAGGACAAGGCTGGCACTGCACAAGAAGCTGTGACTGTCTCTGGAACAGGGAGGAGCAGAGAGCCCATTTCCCTCTTCTTAAGACCCTAGGTTCTGAGCACATTGTTGACATCTTTCTGGGCTTGGCTGGCCCAATATTCTGCTTTCTTAGACCTTTTGGTGTTTGGGTCAGATTGCCTCAAAAAGCCCTCACTTTATCCCCATGTGAAAATAATGGTGCTCTACAAAGGAGTGCTGGAGTTATGACCGGTACAAGAAACCCAGTCCTGAAAGTCACTTTGACAGATAGATCATGATTTGATGGGCTTTAATGATGGATATATGACAAAGGTCCTAGCAAATGGATCTCTACTTAGTAACCACCACCAAGTTCTGCTCCTCAGTTTCAATCGTGATGGTTGAAGCTAAAGCTGTGTGTCTTGAAACTGCCATCACCCTTATCTGACCTCTTAGATATATATGAACCAGTCGGTCAGCATTGCCAGGTCATATAAATGCTACAGCTCCTGTGTTCATTCTCAGGACTCTCAAACCACAGTCCTTTACACACTTGCCCCTTGTCGGCAGCACCTGATCGCTATAAACAGATCTTGCTGACAAGCAGATATTCTGAGGCATGTGTTTCTTACAGTCCCCCAAGGCCAAGAATAACCTGCCTGGAAATTATATCATTCATATTAAAGTTGACCCTTTCATATATCAGTCACAAGTATGTGTTCTTTCTAGATAAAATGAATGGAAGGAGAAGGAAGAAAGGAAATTCTTTTTTATTCTCAAAAGAAACTGTAAGGCCGGGCAGTGGTGGTGCACGCCTTTAATCCCAGCACTTGGGAGGCAGAGGCAGGCAGATTTCTGGGTTCGAGGCCAGCCTGGTCTACAGAGGGAGTTCCAGGACAGCCAGGACTATACAGAGAAACCCTGTCTTGAAAAACTGAAAACAAACAAACAAACAAAAAGAAACTGTAATGAGCCAGCTTTAAAAAAAATTCAAAATTGGAATATTGAAATAAATGGGACGAAATTAAAGCAGGATTATCTTGACCAAGACACTGATTCAGTTGTGACTTTAAAATTCCTATGGAGTGATTCATTTTGCTAAGAATATGTTCATCTCTCAGAGACACAATGTTGGCAAATCAAAAAATTATACCTTATATGACCAATGGGTGATAAACACACATTGTTAGCATCCCCAAGTCTCAATCTAAACAGGATTTCCCTTCCCTTTTCAGAAATCATGTTAGGAAATCTACAATACTTCTTCTTTTTTTTTTTTTTTTTTTTTTTTTTGGTTTTGCGAGACAGGGTTTCTCTGTGTGACCCTGGCTGTCCTGGAACTCATTCTGTAGACCAGGCTGGCCTTGAACTCAGAAATCCACCTGCCTCTGCCTCCAGAGTTCTGGGATTAAAGGTGTGTGCCACCACTGCCATGTTCTACAATACTTCTTAAAGAGCAACAGTTAATTAGAGGTCACAACTTCCAAAAGCATGATGTGCTAACAGAATGCCCTATGGGAGCCCTGTCTAGGTGTTGCTGCAGAGGTGACATGGCACACAGGGACTTCTAGAGCTCTGGCCCTCATTCATTCATTCACTCACTCACTCATTCATTACAGCTATCAAGGACCAATTAGTTTCCCAGGATCTAGGATTATAGTGGTATGAAAAATACTGGGGTTTGCCTTAATGGAACTTGCCATGTAAAAAAGACCGAAGCAGGCAAATCAAACCATACATATTTTCCCATTGAGAAATCAGCAGGAAGCTCTAGGCACACCCTACCCAGTTGATGAGGGAGTGGGGACATAAGAGGTTGAAAATAATGCCTGAACACTTCTATCAATCCTGCCAGGATTGACATCCATACTATACCCACTTGCAAAACTTATTGCTTTGATGCCAAGTGGCTCACACTGTCTTTGCCAGGTTGCATTTAACAGGCCGCTTGCACCAAGTCGGAGAGATGGCTTTTGTTAAACTTTCCCACACTCCATGGCTGTGCTTCTTTTTACACTGTAGCCTAGATACAGTGTTAACCAAATGTCATTTCACCTGCGGGATATGCAGTAATACCTAGGCCATCTCTAAATGCTAACCAAAACTATTATTCAAGAATTTAAGACTGACATTGGACTAAGCCAATGTTAGCAGAGAACACACTCTCTTGTACTTGGATTTCCTTCCTTCTTTCATTCGTTCTTTCTGGATGGCTGGTGATGCCATGAGGAACTGGTCACAGTGTAAGAGATTGAGAACCACTGCTCTGGGGAATACCTCTTTCCTTGATAAAAGTGACATGAAGGAATGTAACTGAAGGTTAGATCTGATTAGTCTAAAGGTCAGAGCCTCAAGGCAGTGACCCCTTTGTCAATCATGAGACTTTCCAGCTACTTGTCTTTGGTCACTTCACACTGCAAATCTGTAGGCTTAGATTTTTCAAAACCTACTTTCAATAAGGGTTCTCAAACATTTCCATCCTCCTTCTAGCCCACTGTCCAAAGGAGAAAAGATGGTACATAGGATGTGGATCTGTTCAGAAGTAGGTCTTTGGGGCGATTCCAATCTGTTTGTCAGGATACCAACAGTCCAGTTCAGCAGTGTCAGGATACCAAACACGATTCAGCAGCAGTAGCAGCATGATCCAGCAGAAACCACCAGGCCTCCGCCAAATCTGCAAGAGTCAGTGGGAGCGACAAGGACCAGCTAGGATGCCAGAAGGAGTTCAACTCAGTGTCCATTGAGTCCTATTTATACTCTCTCCAAACATGTTGTGTTCTCCCATAAGTCTTGCCTCAGCAAGACCCCACATGAGTCTGTCTCACATGGCACAACCAGAAACCTCCACTTCATAAATCCTTAAAGCTGTCCAGTTCTTAAGTACATAGCAAAGGTTAAGAGAAAGATATACCTTGTATTGTTGTTGTTTTTCCTAATCAAACTGCCATTGCTCTTAGATTTAAGTTATTTTCACACACCCAGCTAGGAAGCATCTAAAGAGGACTCGTGGGTCCACAGATGAGCCAGGTGTGAGGGAAGGGATACCCACTTAGCAATGAGGTGAGAGCCACATCACTGCTGAGCAGTCCTGTTCTCCAGGAGTCCCTGCCCTGAAGGTGTAAGACAGAGCTTAAGTGTAACCCTGTAAATGTTCTCATCCATCATTAGTTAGGACAGAAAAAGTTTCCACATGCTTAGATTTCATTGTTAGTTTAATGAGTTTCAAGAGACAGGACATTTCACTGCCAAATTTGATGCCAGTTTATGTTCTAGTCATCTGAATAAAAGCCAATCTGTAACACCCCCCCCCCCAAAAAAACCTTAAACAGAACTAAACTCTGTTTTATGGAGCTAAGAGACATTAAGCTGCTAAAACACATGCTTTAAAAATTGAATATGGAATAACTGTCCTCTGTTTCTCAAGGGGAAAAAACGCACTCTTAAAGCTTGGTTATTCATAATAACCCAAACTTCCTGAAGGAATTGCTCCAAACCCCAAAGGGGGTAGGAGAGAAAGGAAAGGGTGAGGAGCTAGAAAAAGTGGGAGGGTGACAGGAGGTGCTAAGGGGAAAGGGAGGGAGTGAGGGAGAGGTTGGAGCAACAGCGAGCCAACCAGCTTTCAGAAGTAGATTGGAAGCCCTAGCAACAATGAAATGGGACTTGGAGCTTACATCTGATTGGCTTACCAGCCAGGAATGGATAGCTCTGATTGGCTGGTGACAATGCCTCCAATTAGCCTTTTTCAGGGAAGTAACCTTACCTGGCAGAAAGGACAGAAGGTAGAAGAGATCTGGACAAAAGAATGGCAGATTATTTGTAACATGGAAGCAGCTGAGACGAATGGAAACAGATACCTACCTATGTAACTGCTTACAGTTTGCAAAGTGGGTTACCATTCTCTTCACACGATATTATCTTGACGGGGAGATTTTCCCCTAACCCTTAGCTAACCTTAACACCCTAACCCATACAAACCTACAACCAGAACCCAAACTGTAAACCCCAACCCTCACCTAACCCTCAACCTACCCTAAGTAGAGTAGTGTTGAAAAAACAAACAAACAAACAGAGCAATAAACAATGATATAGGTTTCTGGCCTGAGCAACTAGACAAGGTAGTAATTACCACTGACTAAAAAGCAAATGGAGACCCAGGACCTAATTAGGTATTCTGTAACAACGCTGAGTTTGAACTGCCCACAAAATACTCACCCAGAAAGGTCAAATACAGCTGGACTCCAGGTTGTAGCTAGTCTAGGATATGAGTTTGGGCAACAACAGCAGACTACACTGGGGTGAACACTCCTGGTTCACCTGAAGATCTGAACTCAGTGGAGCAGTGGGCACATATGGATGTCAACCCTGGCAGGCTGACAAAATGGCAGCTGGCAGGGCTGGCAAAATGGCTGAGTAAAGGCAACTGCCACCAAACCTAGAGGCTGAGCTTCCACACATGTGCTGCAGGACATTTGATCACACCATGAACCCTGAGATTGTGTTGCTTACTGCAAAAAAACATACCTTTAGTTGTGGTATGGCTCAGCTTTAGCATATGCCTTTAATCCCAAATAAAGAAGGAAGAACTATGTTTGAAAGTGATTTCTGAGTGGCAAAGTGAGGAATCAGAAAGATCTGACAGGGGGCTGGAGAGGTGGCTCAGCGGTAAGAGCACTGACTCTTCTTCCATGGGTCCTGAGTTCAATTCCCAGTAACCACATGGTGGCTCACAACCATGTGTAATGGGATCTGATGACCTCTTCTGCTGTGTCTGAAGACACCTACAGTGTACTTATATACATAAAATACATAAATTTAAAATAAAATTTAAAGAAAGATTTGACAGAACAGGATATGTCCATACTTGAGGGCAGTGGAGTGAGAGGGGGTGGGGGGCAGTCTTACCAGAGACAGGTTGCAGAAAGAGAACAAGAAGACAGAAAGACAGAATGAGCCAGAGAATGAGGAGCCAGAAGGTTAGAAGAGATTGCCAGAGTTAGTTTGAAGCCAAGCAGGGCAAAAAGTAAGGCTGACAGAAAAACCAGATTGAATCAGTCAGCTAGGAGAGGAGTTTGAGTCAGAACAGCTGAGTTGACAGCCAGCCTGAGTTCAGAAAGTGCTAGAAAGGGTGTCTTATTCAGCAGCAAGTCTCAGAAACCAAAAACACTGTAGGCGTAGGTAAGACTGTACCAAGGCTAGGAGGTTTCAGGATGAGGCCTAGGTTAGCAGACAAAGGCAGTAAACCTCTGGAGACAATTACATCGCGAATAAAAGATTCTTTTATACACATGTGCCTAGCATGCTCATACACACACACATACCACTCACACACATAAATAAAGGGTTTTTTTGTTTTGCTTTGTTTTGTTTTAATGCAGTCTGCTAAGACTCAGTTCAGGCTAGGACAAGTGGCTCCTAGACTCCTAAAACCAAATGTGGCTTGACCGAGGCCATACTGGCTCCTGAAGACGACAACCTGCTTAGGGAAGCAGCAACAGCAACAAAGGACTAAGCCTTGGCATCAGAGCTGGACCAAGCAGCCCCAGCCCTGCCTCACCTTGCTTCCTCTAACACAGACGCTCTCTCTCACACACCATCCCACTTCTTTAAAAAAAGATTTATTAAGGCAATATAACAATATATAAAGCACTGAAAAATGGCCAGAGCACCCTTTCAAAAGTGAGCCCAGTGTGTCCACAGCTTCCTCATAGTTCCTTATCACCAGCAGCTACTGCGCATCTCTCTTCTGACAGGAAGAACATTTCCTTCAAAAGTTTCCATGTGGCAGCATCACACCAGCCAACCACTTCATGTCCACCCAACAGGGAAGGACAAATTAATCCCACTTCTGCTGAGAGAATTCCTGGAAAGGCCCTGCACTGGAGACAAATCCCCACACCACCCTGGAGGAGGATGACTAGTCCAGCATGTAGGAGACTCTAAAAGAAATTGAACCGAAACTCTTCGTTAGTCAAGTCCGGAGTGGTTTTGGCTCTTCCTGCAGGACGAGGCCTGCAGACCCTTCCACTCTTCTTTCTGGCGGCCTCACCAACGAGCTGTACCTGGGCCGAATGGGTAGCTGTAGGAAGGGGGTGGCGGAGAGTCAGAACTGAACAACAGCTAACATTATCCGTGCAGTTACCTATGCAACTCTCCGAACTAATTTCTCAGCACTAGAAAGTAGATAGTGGGTTGGAGAGATGGCTCAGTGGTTAAGAGCACTGACTGTTCTTCCAAAGGTCCTGAGTTCAATTCCCAGCAACCACATGGTGGCTTACAACCATCTGTAATGGGATCTGATGTCTTCTTCTGGTGTGTCTGAAGACAGCTACAGTATACTCATTTAAAAAAAAAAGTAGATAATGTCGTTCTCTGATGAGACTTACAGAGATGTACTAACTTAACCAAAAATATTATAGGATCTAAGTAACAAAATTTAGACCATTTTACCAAAATGATATGTTATATGATCTAAGTAACAGATCCAGGATTTATGTCCAAGTTATTTATTATTTAGTTCCAGGAACTAAAGTCCAATTGGTACCTGGCTTTATGGCCAGTAGAGTGAGCCCAGGCCAAGACAGATGAGTGGGTTTCCCCATCCCTAAAACAGAACAAGGTGAGGACCTAGGCCCTCCTCCTTCCAGGACCTCTGTCCCCCTAAGAGGTATATACTTTCTCCCTGCTTACATTTCGCCCCCCCCATCTCTTCCCACACCAACCCTGCTGAGCTTCTCCCTACCCCCTTGAAGTAAAATGTATAGAACCAATCACTTTCTAGTTCCTTACCAGCCTTTAGAGACCGTAGGGCCTCTCGCCATTCAGCATCCATCTGAGCCCTGTAGTCCCCAAACAAGGAGCGCATTAGCTGTCTCTTCCGGGGCAAGGGGGTTTTTTCACTGCGCAACGTTCGGATTGCCCCAACAGCCTGCTCTTCTGCAGATAAAAAAATAAAGAGCTAGTGACTTCAAACACATCCCATATAATCCTACTACAAAAGCAATTATTCCCATCCGGCTGGGGTGGCACACGCCTTTAATCCCAGCACTCGGGAGGCAGAGGCAGGCGGATTTATGGATTTCAGGCCAGCCTGGTCTACAGAACTAAATTCCAGTACGGCCAGGGATATACAGTGAAACCCTGTCTCGAAAAACAACCAAAACAAAAAGCAATAATCCCACCCCTTGGCAACACGATCAGGCGGCAGCACTATCACAGGTTACATTTCCCTAACTTAAGAGTTCCTCACTCTGTTTCGGGGTGGGTCTCTGGGTTTTGAGACCCAGCTCCAGCTGTTCCACACACCAGGCCAGCTCCCGCGCCAGCTGCTCCGCCTGTGATAAAAAGGAGGACATGGCTGTGATAGGCAACAGACCCCACTCCCCTACCTTCAGAGCCTTAATTCCGCACACCTAGCCCACACAGGCAGGTGGGCTAGCACCCAGAAAGCTTACAGGGAGCCCCACCTGGGCCTCAGCACTAGGGGGAGCTTCATCTGGGGCAGGTTTCTCGGAGGGTTTTTCGTTTCCATTTGTTCCAGAGACCCTGTTCGGGGTTTTCTTCTTTTTTGGCTTCATCGACACTGTGTTGCCTACAGGATGTGTTGTGGTGGCGGAATCACATGCAGATTGCACTGAACTGCGAAGGGGAGGATCCGAGGCACCGGAAGCTGGGCGAGGGAGACGGAGTCTGCGCGCAGCTCAGCTCGATGAGTTTTCCGACCTGAGGCTGCTGGTGCCGCCCAAGCAGGATGATATGACTCCTGAAATACGTGGGATAGGACGAAATTCACAGGGTCTCCCCACCTAGGGCCTCGCCATAAACTCGACCTCTCCCACAGCTCACCACCATTAGTCGGAGTGGTCACCGGAAGCTAGTAAATTCTAAATGTCACAGCGAACTCACTCCCCTGGAAACATGTCTACGACACAAGGTTCCGCAGAACAAGCAGCGGACCCAGAGCAAGCGCTCAGCGGGGTACTGAGCGCTCCAGGCTGTGCTTGCAATTTGGGGAGACAGAGTGCACACGGACGAATTTAAAAGCCTCGGAGAACCCAGCAGAGTGCGCCGCCGAGAAACAAGATGATTGATTCTTGGGGAGAATGGAACCCTGGGGTCTGGAATGCCCAGAGGTGGGGCAAGGTGCAGGGCGAGGCAGGGTGGGTCGCCAGGGCGCCGGCGTTGCCAGGTGGCTCAGCTGGTCTCCAGTATACATCAGAATCCTGATGAACTAAGTTCTAATGGCAATGAAGAAGTGAACTTTCCAGCGAGAGTCGGGGCAAGCATGATAACTCCAGCTTGTGTCAAGTTGACACAGAACCAGCCAGTACAGACCCGCTTTCCTATGTAGTTAAAATATCTCTTCTACTTCTCTCTGCTGCCCTATCTATTGAACTGATGTGTTTACTATGACCTTTTATCCCTGTTGTTACCCCCCAAGGAACAAGCAATATGGTTGGTATTCGGGAAACTCGTATTAGTTTATTGGTTTGTTTGTTGTTCCTCAAGACAGGGTTTCTCTGTGCAGCCCTGGCTCTCCTGGAACTTGCTCTGTAGACCAGGCTGGCTTTGAACTCAAGGATTCACCTGTTTCTGCTTCCTAAATGCTGGGGTTAAAGGCATGCTTCACTACACCCAGTTTAGGAAACACTCTTTAAAAAATAATACCCAAGAGGGGAAATCCATTTCCTACGTTGACAGGCATCATCTACTAGAGGTTTACCAACATGTCCTGTGTTTTCTCTACCCTAGAGATGGACCATGTTGGAATGCAGTAGTGGAAGGACTGAGAAACATCAATCCCCTTTCCCTAGTACCCCTGGGGGCAAGGCACGAGTAGAGAGGAGCTAGGAGCCGTCAACAGTTCATCTTGTGAACAGTCAGTGTGCCTCCAGGTGGGTGTGCTCGATTTTCTGCCCAGAGCAAGGGGACTGGAGGTGAGCACATATTTAAGAGGCTCCACGGGATAAAGGGTGTTGTTACCTTGGGACAAGGTAAAATCACTAGGGGTTTAAAGTAGGTACAGAAGTGAACCCTGGGACACCAGCAGAAAAGAGAAAGTGAGAGGCTGAACAAATGGATGGTTGCTACATCAGGAGAGCAGTCCAGGAGGGTAGAGACAAGGGACCCATTACGACTACCGCCACATGCATCTCAGACAAACCTGACTGCTAAGATTGGCAAGCACTTAGCAAGATGGCTGCTGTGTCCACAGTATCTGCTGCCCTTGACCCTTCAGACCTTTAAGGCTGCAGATTCCACACAGCAGGTGAAGTCTTGTATGTTACACTCCATAGTTCCATGTGTCAGGAGCCTGGAGTAGAAGGGCCCATCACCGAGAAGGCTTTGTCAGGGATGTTCCCTCTTTATGTTATTCTGAGCCTTTCAATGAGACATTCGCCATGCACCATGGGTTCACTTTGCCTTGGGGATCAACATACCTATTCTTCATATCTATAATCAAAGGTAGAGGAAGAGCCTTCTATCTTGTAGGGTAGTGGACCCCTGGTACTAACTTCTGTGTACACTTACTGTGTCCTCTCTGGCCTTCAGGTGTCACCTATGCCCAGCCTCAGAGTGCAATCCAAGGAGACAGAGAGGAGAAGCCCTCAGCTCCTGGACCATCTCCTTAGACTCTTGTGGCTCAAGCCTGACTGAGTGACAGTCTGCTGTGACCCGCTCTGGATCTTCAGTCTCTGGGCCCCTCTGCTGCCACACTGTTAAACTGGAAGCTATCCACCCTCACCATCAGCAGTCAGCTACTGAGAACTGGTGCCCCACTGGTGTCTTCATTCGGGAATGATGATGGCTGCACCACCCGAAGCTTGCCCTTAAGGAGTCATCTGTGTTATGCTTTATGCATCGACTCAAGAGGCCAAGGCTGGATGCCAGGGAGTTGATTTCTCTTAGCCCCTTGCACAGTAAGTAGAGCCTTCATTTTCCCTATAACACAGAAGGTTGTACTACAACAAACTGTCAGAATCCTTTGTTTTGCCCTATCGGCCTGACCCCATAACCAGGCTGGCCGCAGCTCTCTGCCTCATGCAGTTTTGGTTTCTCCTGGCTACATTCATGTTGCTCTGTTGTTCCCATCCCACTCAGAGCCCTTCAGAGATCTCTTTGCAAAGACTCCTTACCAGCTCCTCGGTGCATAAAGTGATGGCTAGGCTAAGGGTGAAATTGTGCAGTCCATGTAGAGATCCAGCATAGGCTAAACAGAGTATGTGGCAAATGGCAGGGCGTGGGGAGACGAGAGATGTGAGAAGATCCCAGAGTAGCCTGAGCATAGACCTACTGACCAGACTGTGGAGGCAAGATGTTAAGTGTCTTGCCAAGAGGCCTGTCTGGGGATGTTGAACAGAGAATAAGAAGCACAGCGCCCTTCCAGAGTAGGCCGGAGGTTTGTGCTGATAAGGACTCATATTCTGTTTTGGTTTTCTCTCTGTTTTTTCTGTTTTTGTTTTGATTAATATTTTTTCTATTTATTTATTTATTTATTTATTTATTTATTTATTTAATGTATATGAGTGTGCCTTCAGACACACCAGAAGAGAGCATTGGATCCCATTACAGATGGTTGTGAGTTACCATGTGGTTGTTGGGAATTGAACTCAGGACCTTTGGAAGAACAGTCAGTGCTCTTAACCATCAAGCCATCTCTCCAGCCCCCTGACTCATATTCTAAAAGCCACTGTTGGTGACTGGACAGATGGCTCAGCATTTAAGAACACTTGTTATTCTTGCAGAGGACTGGGCATCAGTTCTCAGCACCTCAAGGGTGGCTCACACCAATCCAAACTCTAGTTCCAGGGCATCCAAAGCCCTCTTCTGACTTCTTCAGGCACTACTTGTGCATGGTGTACATGCATTTGTGCAGGCAAAACACCCGTAAACATAATCTAAGAAAACAACTTTAAGCCCCCATTGAACAAATGAGCAAGATGGGCATCTCCAAGGACCTGTTTTCCAACATAAATGTTTAAATGAACTAGAAACTGTCAAGTTTGTCAGAAATCTAGAAAACTGTCACAGGTTTGCCACAAGGAATGAAGTAGTGAACGGAGTAGGAGCTGTAGGGTGAAAGGAACACTTCGTTGTGTTCTTGCCGCCTGGTCCCAGCCCCTGAGAGTGGGAAACCTGCACTGCCAGTGTCAGACCTAGATCCCCGAGGTCCGCAGTGAGCAGCAGGTCTTGCTCAGAAGTTTCCAGCCCTAACACATCTGAGCTTCCCTGAAGGACTAGTACCAGACACTTATCTCTTCTGCCTAAGTCAACACAGGACATGAAAACAGTCAGCTCAGAAACATTGTAATCCTAAAGGAAACCACCTGGTTTATTGTTCACTGTGAATGTATAGTCAACTACTAACGACCTAGAAAGAAAAGCTGGGAAGACAGTTTCTTGGGAGAAGTGAGAGAATTCAGAAGCAAAATTGGAGACTTTAGAGAAACCACACCCGTGTCCAGCGTAGGGTAGGATCCCAAAAAAGACTTATGAAGACTGTATGCTCAACTTCAGCAGATCTCCAGTTTCACAGGAACTGAGAAATCACTGTTAATAATACCAAGGAGTGCCCCTAGACAGAGACAGTTTACAGACCAGGGATGTTTGGTGTTACTTTGGTTCATGCTATTTATCTCAGCTGAAACACTTAACTGAGAGGTAGTGATGGAGCTCAATGGTAGTGTTTGCTTAGGATATGGAAGGTACTAGGTCAGATTCCTAGCAAAAGAAAAAAAATCTGCCCACGATGTCTGAGGATGCTATTTCTGGTCACAACAATATATCCCACCAGGAATAGCCCTTGTAAAAATAATTTGGGGGAAAAAATCACTAAATGTATAGACTATGGTACTCTTCCATAATCAAGAACAGAAAAGTAAACCTTGCCAGGCATAATATTGAATGCCTTTAGTCCAAGCACTCAGGAGGCAGAGGCAGGCAGATCTGTGGGTGTTTGAAGCCAGCCTAATCTACATAGCAGCTGTAGACCAGTCAAGACTGTACAGTGATATCCAGTGTCCAAAAAGCAAAACAAAACAAATGAAAAACAGTAAACCTTAAACCTTAAAAGTGGAGACTTAACAATAGAATTACATTATACTATACAAAAATCTAGCTTTTAGCAATTCAAAAGCAAAAAAAAAAAAAAGACTTTAAATCTCCTGCCTTAACCACACGCATTCAAAGAGCTGGATGAAACCATGAGCAGAGATTAAAGAAACCGAGGAAGACAAGAAGGGTTAGTGAAAGGAGACTTTCAATAGAGAGGAACCTTGTGTAAAATCTAATACCAAAAAGGCCACTAAAATGAAGAAAGAGTCACTAGAGCATTTCGGTGGCAGGTTTGAGCAGGGAAGGGAAATGATGGGGGAATGTCAGGTCCTGACGTCTGAGAAACAGAAAGTGCCCGGAGCGCCCCATCGGAGTGTGGACCCAAGAAAGAGAAGAGACAGGGACAAGGATATATGTGATGGGGGCTGAAAATCTCCTACATTTGATGAGAGGCCTCAGTTTACAAACCCAGGCCCAAGAAACTCAGAAGGATAATTTAAAGATCCACACAACGGCTGTTATAATTAAACTGATGAAAGACAGACAATTTGAACATGATAAGAACAAAGATATTTGGCTATTAACATAATATGGTGGAGTGTGATGGCTGGCACGTGTGATGCTAGCACGTAAGAGGCTAGAAGATCCCCAGAAAGTTGTGAGGTCCATGTAGTGACACTGGTATATCTTGAAGGGGGGAAGTGATAAATCAAGAAATCATAGCAGTGAGACATGTTGAAAGTGCCAGTGGATTTGTCACCCAAAAATTTGTGAGCAACAAGTCACAGAATGAAGTAGTGGCTAAACCATTCCCAGATAAGCAACAGTCATGAATACACCTTTCCTCTAAGATGCATATAGATTATGTATATACATATATATGTATATGCATATATACTACGTGTACATATATATGTGTGTGCATTCTAAATGTGTACCCTCCTGCTGAGCTAACCGTGTAATAACCCTTTGACCCGTAAAGATAAAATTTGTGATAGCAAATTATAGGAATAACAGATACATACGGAAGAATTTTTTGCATCAGTTGTTTTAGGGTGTTCTTTATAAATCCATGGTAAATACTAAGTAAAAATCCAATAAACTCACACAAAAAGGAGGAAACCAAAATGGCACTTTACTAAGAAAAAAAAAAACCCTGTTGAATACAAAAGAATGTTGCAATAGAAGATTTCAAGAAGAAAAACCATGAAAAAATATACCAAAGATAGACAGCAACATGTCTGAAACATTCCATACATGTGAGCCCATAACCCTAGCTACTCAAGAAGCCAAGACAGGAGGATTGCAATTTAAAGTCCAGTATGGGCAGCACAGTGAGATTGTGTCTCAGGATAAGGGGGCTTCGCAGACAGCCCGGTAGATAGAGTATCTGCCCTGTGTGGGTAAGAGCTCAAGTTTGGATCCCTGAGATCCATCAAACGCAGGGCAGATGTGGTCTTCATCAGTAATGCCAGACTAGGGAAGCAGAGCCAAGAGCCCCGGAGCAAGTTGGCTACCTAGACTAGTTGGCTAACTTGGGGTTCAGCAAGAGACCCTGCCTCAAAATTATATAATATAAGCATTTGCCTAGTATGCACAAGGTTCTAGACTTATACTCAGTACTACAGGAAAAAAAATTAGAAAAAAAAAACCCTTCTGGTCAAAATGCCTATATTAACAGAATGGACAAGAAAGCACGGCCCAAGTATAAGCTGTCTAAGAGACTTACTTTAGATTCAAAGACATAATTTAGAGCAAAAATGGAAAAATATTCCATGGGAATACTAAGCCAAAGAGACCTGGCATGACTGTAAAATCCTCAGATACATGAATCACATCACTGTAAGTTTGAAGGGATCAGTAGTTCTACAGTAATAATTTGTCAGGCAGTGGTGGTGCACGCCTTTAATCCCAGCACTCAGAAGGCAGAAGCAGGAGTTCGAGGCCAGCCTGGTCTACAGAGTGAGTTCCAGGACAGTCAGGGCAACACAGAAAAGCCCTGTCTCCAAAAACTAAAATAAACAAATAAATAATAATAATCATCAAAATAATTATTGCTGTTGAAGACTTTGGTATACTAGGTATAAAAGCAACATACAGTATCTACTAATCATGTCCAGCCTTCATTCTGTAGCCTGTATATATCCCAAAATATACATCCCAGAAAATTAGACAATGCCTAAAAATAAGTGATTGAAAATAACCTGAGACAGTTATGAGACTGCAGCAAAGGCCATGCAGTTAAAGCAGTGGATGCTTTCATTTAAAAGGAAGAATGGGAGAATGGCTCCGTGCTTAAGAACACCCTGGCTACACTTCCAGACAGTGGAGTTCAGTTCCCAGCACCCACATGAAGCAGTTCACAACGTCTGTCACTTCAGCTCCAGGCAATCGGTCACCTGACTTCTGACCTCCATGGGGATCCATACACATACAGCACACATATAAATGAAAATAAACATTTTAAAGGAAAAAAAAAAAGGAGGAGGAGGCAGGCTGGCAAGATGGCTCGGTTGGTAAAGGTGCTTGCTGAGCAAGCTTACCAGCCTCAGGTCCATGCCCCAAGCCATGTGAGGGAGAGGGGAGGGCCAACCCACCAATGGGTCCTTGGCCTCCACGGTAAACTGTGCATACTCACATAGCATGCACATACACACAAGCAATAGTAACAAATGACGCTTTAGAAAAGAAGAAACTGAGTCAGTAACCTTTACATCTTGTGAAACTATAAAACATGCCAGCAGAGATGGGGGCAAATAAAGATTTAAAATTAACAAAGTTAATTACTAGAAAATTGTTAAACCTTTAGAGCAGTAAGGAAATGGGACACAGTTAAATCAGAAATGAAAGTGGAAGTGTTTTCACCAAGCTGTTGCCGTTGTTGTTGAGACAGGGTTTCTCTGTGTAGCCCTATCTATCTGTCCTAGAACTCACTCTGTAGACCAGGCTGGCCTCAAACTCATAGAGATCCCCCTGCCTCTGCCTCCTGAGTGCTATGCGTGTATCACCAAGCCCTGCTAACCAAACTTTTTTTAACGGGCTATAGCTCAATTGTAAATCTCTTAACTAGTATACACTGGGCCCTGGATTCGATTCTTTTTTAAAAGAAATAAGAAAAACTTAGAAACTAGTAGCCTTTATGATTAGAAATACAAAGCTCAGTGAAATAATGGTGAGCTGAATAGTGTACTTAAAGTGTGTTCCGTGGCCGCACAGCCAGGCATGGAAGGGTGGTTTCACAGGAAAACCCATAAAGTGGGTTCCGTGGCCGCACAGCCAGGCATGGAAGGGTGATTTCACAGGAAAACCCATAAAGTGGGTTCCGTGGCCACACAGCCAGGCATGGAAGGGTGGTTTCACAGGAAAACCCACTAGTATGATTTACAGATAAAGTCAATGTGGGAAAGCCACTTAACAAAACCTAGCTGCCTTGAAGATAACACTTGGAAAACAATACCCAGAAAGTTTGTAAGCGATGAAACCCTCTTCACCATGGTAAAAGGTACTTTAAAAGCGTCATAGCTGACCCTCAGTAGTGAGAGCCCACAGACTTCCCTGAGCACAGGAACAAGAAAAGTTTCCTGTCTCACCACTGCTATTCGTTATAACAGAGAGTCTTATCAGTAAAGTTAAACAAATGAACATTTTAAACACATGTTAGAAAGAAATGTATGAAACAATTTGCATGGGACTGTAAGCCACAGAGAGGAAAAAAAACTCAAAAAAATCACAAAAAATACCAGAGCTAACTCAACTGATTGCAGATAAAAGATCAACAGTCAGTTTCTTTACGTGAGTGATGAACAATCTATAGAGATTTAAAAAGTTCAGGGCTGGAGAGATGGCTCAGTGGATAAGAGCACTGACTGCTCTTCCTGAGGTCATGAGTTCAATTCCCAGTGGCCACATGGTGGCTCACAACCATCTGTAATGGGATCGATGCTCTCTCCTGGTGTGTCTGAAGACAGCTACAGTGTACTCATATGCATAAGATAAATACATAATTTTTTAAAAAATAAATAAAAAATGAAAAGTCCAGCTGGGTGGTAGTGGTGCATGCCTTTAATCCCAGCACTCAGGAGGCAGAGACAGGAGGATCTCTGAGTTCTAGACCAGCCTGCTCCACAGAGTAAATTCCAGGACAGCCAGGGCTACATAGAAAGACTGTCTTAAAAACTAAACAAAACAAAATCCCCGCTGTCTTAGTCACTGTCCTATTGCTATGAATAGACCCCATGATTAAGGCAACTCTTATAAATGAACGATTGCTTACAGCTTCAGAGACTTGGTCCATTATCATCATGATAGGGAACATGGCTGCATGCATGATACATGGTGCTGGAGCAGTAGCTGAGAGCTACATTTGGATCCATGGTCAGAGAGAAA
Organism: Rhynchomys soricoides; assembly: GCA_019843965.1. Classification (NCBI taxonomy): domain Eukaryota; kingdom Metazoa; phylum Chordata; class Mammalia; order Rodentia; family Muridae; genus Rhynchomys; species Rhynchomys soricoides. Next base: position 1,396,440 of record JADRCH010000202.1, on the reverse strand, counting down.
GAGAGAAACTGGGCCTAACATGGACTTTTGAAATCTCAAAGCCTTCCCACAGTGACACACTGCCTCCCACAAGGTTGCACCTACTCCAACAAGGCCACACCTCTCAATCCTTCTCAAATAGTGCCACTCCCTGATGACTAAGTATTCAAATGTAGGTCTACAGGCACCATTCTTATTCAAACCGAAACAAAAACCAAAGTAATTCCACTGAGAATAGCAGTGATTAAAAGGGAGAACACTAGGAATAAATTCAACTGAGAAGGGGAAGACTTGTCCACCCAGAGCTGCCAAAAAATGAGAGACAATGGAATGGATGGACCATGTTCACACATTGGAAAACAACAGTGTGAAGATATGTAGACTACCAAAAATGATGTACAAATTCACTCCAATTCTTCTTAAAATTCTAGAAGCCTTTGTGGCATTAACTACAAAAAAAAAAAAAAAAACTTCATATTCATAAGGAATTGAAAGGGCCCTGAACACCCAAAACAATCTTGAAAACCAAAATTGGAAAACTCACACCTTCAACTTTCAAACTTATTACAAAGTTTCAATAGTCAAAACAATTTGGTCCTGGCATAAAGAGAATCCAAAGTCTAGAAGTAACACATACCTCCATTGCCAATTGATTTTCAGCAAAGGTGCCAAGGCCTTTTAACTACAGAAGAAAGAGCCCTTTGACCTACTGGGACAAGCAGATAGCCCATGCAAAGGATGAAATTGGATCGGTGTTAGTCATGTACAAAGTCGAGGGTATGGTGATACACACTTGTCATATCAACACAGAATGTAGAGGCCAACCTGGGCTACATAGCAAAACAGTGTCTCAAAAACATACACATCTTAGAGGAAAGCACAGTAAGCAGTCTGTTTCTTCAGGAGGATGTGGAAACGCTGGGAGCCTTATATAGTTACGGTGGGTGTAAAATGGTTTGGCCACTATGGGAACTGATTTGTGAGTTCCTCAAAAGTTTAAACACCGCATTGCCACATGATCCAGAAAGTTAACTCCTAGATAAATACCCAAGAGAATCAAAGACGGTACTACAAGTTTTTATAGTCACCGACACTGCAGTTTGGCTTTAAAATGTTTTCTTTATGGTGGTGTGAACACATAGAAATACACTCAATCGAAACCGTATTTTAGGTTTTGATCTTAACTAACAATATGTAATACTACACACTCTGATTCTGGGAGGCAGCAGCAAGTCCCAGGTGCAAGTCAACCACACCTCCATGAAGATAATCCATACTTTACATTGTACTGTGTCACTGAGCTAGGATGTGCAGAAGGTGTATTAAATACATTTTCACCTTAAAATGGTATTCTGGAAAACCTGGTGTCGGTATGTAAGACCTTGCCGCTGGAGGCAGAAGCGACTGAGAAAGTAAAGAAGTAGAGCTAGGGTCCACAAAGTACCCAAAAACAACATAAAAAAACTAGTGTTGAGAAGAAAACACAGAGCCTAGTTTTCCCTTCAGAAAAAGCATTTTTCTAGGCACAGTTTACAGGGTTAGGGAGATGGCTCAGTGGTTATGAACACTGACTACCCATCCAGAGGACCTGGATTCAATTCCTAGCACCCACATGACTACTAAAAACAGTCTGTAGCTCTAGTTCCAAGAGGATCCAACACCTCTTCTGACCTCTCAGGCATGTCATACATGTGATACACAGATAGAGGTGCAGGCAAAATGCCCCTGATATACACACATTTAAAGACAGAAAGAGTCGGCAGTGGTGGCGCATGCCTTTAATCCCAGTACTCGGGAGGCAGAGGCAGGCGGATTTCTGAGTTCGAGGCCAGCCTGGTCTACAGAGTCCCAGGACAGCCAGGGCTACACAGAGAAACCCTGTCTCGAAAAAAACAAAAAATAAAAAAGATAAAGACAGGAAGGAAGGAAGGAAGGAAGGAAGGAAGGAAGGAAGGAAGAAAGGGCAAAGAAAAAGAAAAACTAGCTACTTGAACATGGTGGCAGATACCTTTAAAATCCCAGCATGAAGGAGGAGACAGAAACAGGTGGACCTCTGAGTTCAAGGTCAACCTGGTTTTAGTGAGTTTGAGGCTAGCCAAAACTACATACTGACCCCTGTGGACACCTGCACACACATGATGCATGTACATAAACTCAGGCACACACATACAGATGAAGTCAATAAATATTTTAAGATATATATACATATCCTGCACAGATATGCCGGGTACAAACCTGTGATTAGCACTTAGGAAGCTGAAGCAGGAAGTTCAGGAGAACCGACTTCAGTAAGTTGTCCTCTAACTGCCACAGGAGCATCATGACATGCATACATGGTAAATTTTTTTACATTTTGTGTGTACCTGTGTTTCCTTTTAAATGGGGAAAGGTAAGGAGTACCTGGGTTTGGATGCTTTTATTTTATATTTTATATACTTATATTAGTCTATATTAAATAATATATGATAGTATATCTTATTTAATATATACATTTATATTATAGATAATTAATAATAGTAAATGTTACTTATTCTATATTTTATTCTGTTTTTAGGTAGAGCCAATAGAATTTGCTTAGTGTGATCTGAACAGGTGGCTGAAGGATGCCCAGAATCTTGTCCTGAGCCAATGGACAAACTGAAAGTGCATCCTTGATGTGTACAGTCCTAGAAAGGACAGGTGGTTCTTGCTGGCCTTCGGCTCCTATGCAGTCTTATCAGCAGGGGCTCCCCTAGTCCTTCCATAAGATCGGGGGCTCCCTGCTCCCGCTGCTTCCTCCATAGGGGTGAGGCCAGCAGTTCTGTAGGTCTGTAGGCCGGTAGGTCTGTCTGTTTCCCTGCTTCAGTCACAGCGGTCGTTCCTTTGACTTAGTGTGTGTTGTTTCAGATTACAGTACTGAGGAGAAGTTGTATCCCAAGGAGCATATTTCTGAAGATTTGGAATAACAGGCGGAAATACCAACACTCATTTGTTGGTGATGTTTCTCTGTCTCCTAAGTTTGGAGGGCTCTCTGATGAATTGTTAGAAAGTTACTGGAATGTCTCTGAAGATGAGAGCCTGCTTCAACCCCTCTACTGGTAGGGTGACCATGTTCCGGAAAGAGCTCCTTAGGGGGGAAAGGTCTGATTTGTAATGGTTTTGACAAAAACTTCAGCTTGAGCCCAAGTCCATTAGTGTGTCAGGGAATCTCTACAGAGGAGAGACCACGTCCATACTATGCCTCAGAGAACCCTCAGCACAAAAAAGACCTAACTGGCCAGGAGGGACTTCCACAATTGAAAGCCCATTCATATGTTCTGAGTGTGGGAAAGCATTCAGAGGAAACCTTGATCTTGGTCAGCATCAGGAAGCCGACTTTGGAGAGAAGTCTTTAATGTGTTCTGAATGTGAAAAATCCTTTAGCCAAAACTCTGTTCTTAAAAACCACTGGCAGCCTTGCCTACCTGTGAAAGCCTACCAGTGTGGCAAGCGTACAAAAGTCTTTTGCACACAGGCTTTGGCAGGCATCATGTTCACCAACGCAGTAAGTATTGTGTGTAACAAATGTGGAAAAGCCTTCAGCCAGAACTCAAGCCTTCAAAAACACCAAGAGTGTCACATGATCGAGAAGCCTTATGAATGCGGTGAATGTGGCAAGGTTTTTAGGCAGAGCTCAAACCTCATCCAACATCAAAGAACCCATTCTGAAGAAAAGCTGTGTGTATGCAGCCGGTATGGGAAGGCTTTCAGGCGGAGTTCAAATCTCATTAAACACCACAGGGTTCACACAGGTGAGAAGCTGGTCAAGTGCAGTGAGTGTGGTAAAAAAGCCTTTAGTCAGGGTGTACACCTCAGGAAGCACCAGAGGGTTCACGCTGGAGAGAAACCCTGTGAGTGTGATGACTGTGACAAGTCTTTCAGCCGCATCTCAAACCTCATTAAGCAGCACAGGGTTCACACTGGAGAGAAACCTTATCCGTGCGGTGAGTGTGGGAAAGCATTTAGCCAGAGTTCTAACTTTATTCGGCATCGGAGAATTCACACTTGTGAGAGGCCTCGTGTGTGCATTGTGTATGGGAAGGCCTTTAGTTCCATGCTTAGGAAGCACCAAATCATTCACACAGGAGAGAAGCCATATGGGTGTAGTGTCTGCAGGAAAGTCTTCAGCCACAGCTCTGCCCTCATCCAACATCAGGGTGTGCACACCAGAGACAAGCCCTATGGGTGCCAGGAATGTGGGAAGACCTTTAGTCGGAGCTCCTCCCACATCCTTCACCATCGAGTCCACACTGGGGAAAAACCTTATGAAGGCACTGAAAAACCTTCAGCCGGAGCTCCTACCTCATCCTTCACCATCGAGTCCACACTGGGGAAAAACCTTATGAATGCACTGAAAAACCTTCAGCCAGAGCTCAACCCTTATTCAGCACCGGAGGAGTCATAACGAGTTGAAACCTCATGAATGTAACCAGTGTGGTAAAGCCTTCAACCGAAGTTCAAATCTCATTCACCACCAGAAAGTGCACACTGGGGAGAGGCCCTACATGTGTGTGGAGTGTGGCAAGGACTTCAGCCAGAGCTCACATCTCATTCAATACCAAATAATCCGCACTGACGAGAGGCCCTATCAGTGTGGTGAGTGTGGCCGAGACTTAAGTCAGCGTTCCGTTCTCATCCAGCACCAAAGGATTCACACTGGAGTGAAGCCCTACACCTGCTCTGCTTGTGGGAGGGCTTTCAGCCAGCGCTCCAAGTTGGCTAAACACCAGTTGATTCATAAGGAGTCGCCCGGAGACCAGGAGGAGTGAAGCTGAGCCATGGTCCTTCTGGTTCTTCTGGCCCTGGTTTCAGCCGTCCACTGCCCTGACAGGTAGGCAGTTCACTGATTGCCATGTCCAGCTGCCACAGAACCCCGGGCCTCCTTCAGGGCTCTTCTGCTGTTGCTGCCACTGTGTCATCTCTCATCCACCTTTTGTTGTTTTTATGGTTTGACAACAGACTCATGTTGGTTTAGAAGGAAAAGATGACAAAGGCTTCGAGTTCCATTATTATCGTAATCAAAGGGTGTGAAAATAGGTAATGTGACCTTTTTGACTGGAAATAACCTCAGAGAATTGTTGTTGTTGTTGTTGTTGTTGTTTAGCACTCAGTCATAGGGAGTGAGTTTAGATTCAGTGTCTTTATTTTTTTTGGTTTTTCGAGACAGGGTTTCCCTGTGTAGCCCTGGCTGTCCTGGACCTCATTCCGTAGACCAGGCTGGCCTCAAACTCAGAAATCCGCCTGTCTCTGCCTCCCAAGTGCTGGGATTAAAGGCATGTGCCACCACTGCCCAGCTCAGTGTCTATTATTGATAGTTTGTTTACGTAAGAACTAGGTGAGGAGCTTTCAGATCCAATTGCCATCTTCCCTGGGGTAATACTGCAGTTGCTGTCCCATCCCACCCGACATCTTACACCAGAGCTTCCTGTAGTCCTGTGTTCATTCATAGCTTGAGTCAGGTTAGTGTCCTTCTCACTGCTCTGCTGAGCCTCAAGCCCAGTACTCCAGCTTCTGTGTCTCAGGAGCAGGACCCCAGAAGCACTTTCTTCATTGCTTATCTCTTCCGCCGAAGGTTCCAGGTCATCTTTTCACACATGTACCCATCATCAGTTTTGGAGTACTCCCTGTTCCATGTCAGGCAGTCCAAATATCCAGAAATGAGTTCACACTGATCTATAGGAGGATTTCTGGCACTTAGATGAAAGCCAGCATTCTTTAGGAACTTGTGAAGCTGTTGTCTATCTGCCAAAAGAAGTCATTTCCCTTACCTCTGGCAGAAGGGACATATGGCTCCATTGACATATACCTGTGGCTGAATATGAGAAACCATTCCACCCCAGACCCCTCAGTCCCTTCTCAGCAGTTGTTACACACATCAAGGCTCCCATGCTAGCCTCCTGGCCCTTCTCCCCTCGGACCTCGGCTCTCTTATGCCCCCCCTAACTCCGGTTGGTCTCATTTCCTCTCCCAGCCTGTGTTCTGTTCTCTCTCCTGTGTCCCTGTCTCCCCTACTCTCTCTCTTCCCTAGCCCTGGCCATATCCAGTCTGCTTTCTCTTTCTCTCAGCTCTGGGCTCCTCCAGATACCTCTCCATAGTTTCCCTTTCTTGTGCACAATAAAATCCTCACCCCTAATAATGGAGCTGCCATGTTGGCAGTTTCTTTACTGTGCCCTTTCATTTACATCTGATTAGAAAACCCTGCTCAAACTGTTCTATAGGAAGATTTCTGGATATTTAAACTGCCTGAAATCCCAAGCTTTCTAGGTATACACACACACATACACACGGTACCAGCTCACTAACGTCTTCATTTTCCCAGAGCTGTGTTTCTAGGCTCTGAACAGGGAGAAAGCTCAGGTACAACATATCTGTCCCCAGAAAGGTCCCTAGATACTAGCTACTAGGTAGACATAAGAGTGTCGCATGACACACACCAACTAGACCAAATTTAGCCTCTTTCAGTAAACAAACCTTTGTTAGGACACACCCATGCCCATTTACTTTCAAATATCTAGCAGCTTTTTCATGTCAGAGTTAGGTGTCGTCACAGGTACTATATGCTCCATGATGACTCTAGAGTCTTTACTTTCTGGTCTTTTCAGTAACTTTCCTAGCACTGCCATAGGATGCTGCTCTTTAGCGTATACATGTTAGCATAGCAGGCTCTCAGGGTCAAGTTTTGAAGAGAGGCTCAAAGTTCTTATAGAAATTGAACTATTCTGTGACTAGAATCAGTATGTGCCTCATCAATATGTGGTGTGCTTGCCTGAGAACAGGGGATGTCCTGAGCCACGCTACTGCCACACAGGATTTATCTCTCCTACCCCTTCCTCAGCACAGTACATCCTCTAGAGAAGGAAGACCTTGCTGTGTACACGAGCTGTCCTGTAGTCAAACTTCTACGAAGACAGGGTGGACATGGTACGTGCATACTTCCTAGTTTTTAGAAGCCTAGCTTAGGCATTTTCATTCACAGAATATTAGACTCTCAAAATCACGAGGAGAGCCAAACATCAAGGAAAGGCCCCAGAAACAGCTCATGCAACTGTCTGTCCAGCTGGGAATCTCGCCATCGTGCCAGAGGGTAGATGTCAACTTCCCTGTTTAATGAAGAGATGTCAACATCTCGCTCTGATGTGGTGTCCAGTACAGCTGCGGTCACCATTAGCAGTGGTTGCTGTCCACTGACAGGAAAGTGCAAGACATGGGACCGATAATGGAAAGGCAGTGGAGAACTCTTCTGGGTGCGCTTCCTTTGTCTTTCCTAACTAGTGAAGCCATGAGAACCTCTGGTCCAGTCTTAGAAACAGGCGTGCTGCCGGGCAGTGGTGGCACACGCCTTTAATTCCAGCACTTGGGAGGCAGAGGCAGGTGGATTTCTGATATCAAGGCCAGCCTGGTCTACAGAGTGAGTTCCAGGACAGCCAGGGCTACACAGAGAAACCCTGTCTAGAAACACCCTAAAAAAACAAAAAAAAAAAAAAAGAGAGAGAGAGAGAGAGAGAGAGAGAGAAAGAAAAGAAATGGCCGCGCTGATGGTTGTTTTAGTTAACTGGCTTTGTTTTGACGAGAACATGTCAAGGGAACATAAAGAAGGGTGTCCTGTGGTTCAAAGGTCAGAGGTCAGGTACAGTCCACTGTGGCAAGAAGATGTCTGTGTACGTGTGAGGTAGCTGGTCACATTGCATCTGTGGTCACGGAGAGGAGAGCGAAGCATGCTGGTACTAGGTTCAGTCCTTCTCACCCAGTTAAGAACTCTAACTCACAAAATGCCACTGCCCACATTTAGGGTGGGTCAGCCCACCTCAACCTAATCTAGGCAGTCCCTTACAGACATGCCCAGAGATTGGTTTCCCATGAAGTTGAGAAGGTTAGCCATCAGACTACCTTAGCCAAGGTCTCTTTGTTCTTTCAAGCAATTTTGGACCAGTGTAGAGACATGCCTGACTCTTCCCAGAGAGCTCAACTGTATCAATAATGTATTCATGCCCACCAAAATATCGGTAGGGTACCCATACCTTCCCTTCTGCTTCATGTCTTGTGGACATCGATGATCTCTCTATATTGTGACTTTTCTGAATGGTCCCTTCAACTTACTGTTATCCTGCTTTAAACTGGCTGACTCTGGGGCACACACAATTTAAAAATAAAATAAAATTAAATTAAAAAAACAAACCTGGCTGCTCCATCACAGATTCCACCCTGATCCACAAGATCTGGAGACCAGGGAGCCGTTCTTGCTCCCTGTCTCCATTTCCAGACATTTCCTCCTCCAGTCCAAAACCATGCTTCTTGAGTAGCCCCGGCTGTCCCGGAACTCACTCTATAGACCAGGCTGGCCCCAAACTCGGATCGACCTGCCTCTGTCTCTGCCGGTATTTTGTAACGGAAGACAGGTAACCAATACAATTAGAGAAATAAAAATTAAAGCCATAATGGAGGGGTGGGATCTGGTGCAACTAAGTGGAAAACTATATGCTTAAAATCCAAGAATCCCTGACTTAAATTTCCAGCAGAGAATGTGTGTGTATACGGGAAGGTTAAGGGTCAGTCTGAGGAGTCATCCACCATTGTATTTTTGTTGTTTTGTTTTTTGAAAAGGATTCTCAACAGGACCTGAAGCTTGCCAATGACTCTAGACTGGCTGGCCAGTGAGCCCCACATAGATTGGCCTTGTTCTGCCTCCCCTGTGCTGGGATTACAAGCAAGCACTATTACACCCAACCTTTATACATGAGTACTAGTGATTAAACTCAGCCTCAGGCATGAGCGGCAAACACCTAGACTGCTGTATCCCTCTAGTCCTGGAATAAAGACTGCTTATACCAAGTGTGGGCAAATACAAGCAGCAATTGGAATAGTCATACACTGCTAGTCTAGGGAATGTGTTGATGAAGAAACATGACGGACTGGCAGTCCCTTAAGAAGTTAAACACATACTATACCATAAACTAAACCCAAGCAGCCCGAGTCAGCCTGATGGGTTCCAGAACCAGTGATCCAGGCTGCCAGACCACCAAGGAAATCGCTAGAGGGCAAACAGATCTTGGCGGAAGTGACCAAAGGGCCTCGGGAGAAGAGGGGCCGCAGGGAGGGGGCGAGGCGGGGAGGCACTGGGATTTGTAGGGACTGCAGGCGCCGCTTCCGCTACTGCCTCAAAGAGCAGGCGCGGTCCAGGTCAGAACGCGGTCTCTCTAGGCACTGCGGAGGCCTAGGCTCTCGATGGCCCCGGGGCGCCGGCCCGAGTCCATCAAGAAGCGCAGGAGGCGGGCGGACCATCCGTCTCTCGGGCGTCCTGGTCCAGGACTGGGGGGTGGAGACCTGGGGGCGGGGTCCCCTGAGATTGACGACTGCGCAGACGGGGCGGGACGGCCCCTTTGTCTTAGGGAGCTGAAGCAGCCGCCGCCACAGGGCGAGAGGTTGCGGCAGATGGTGAGTGGCGCTCTGTCGGCTGCGCGGGACCCTCTCCTTCATCCGCACCCAACCTCCGCGCCCTAGCGTATGCCGGCCCTTTCCCTGGTGGATGGCTGCGGCCGGGATGCTGACCCAGGCCTCACCCTCCGGTCCCTCGGACCCTCCAGGCCCCTCCCCAGGACCCCTCGCGGTGCCCCCTCCCGCTCTCCCGCTAGCCTGGTCCGGGGTTTGGATGGTTCTGATGTGCCTACGGTTTCTTACTGGTTGGTTGATTTGGTTTGGCTTGGGCTGTGGATGAGGTTTTGTTTGGTGAAATAACGTGTCCTAGACTGCCCTGGAAGTCCTGGGTTCGCACGATCCTCCCCAATAACCTGGACTACAGTCAGGGCCACCATACAGCGTTTTAAGTCACGTGCACGGTCTATAGCATCCTCAGCAGCTAAGGACGTTTCTTGTCAAACTTAAGGTACTCTGCTCTGTTCCACATAACCCAGCTTCTTCTTGGATTTGTTTTATTTTTCTGCTGATGCTCTCTTGTTACTTTACAAAGGCCCCTTTTTAATGGATGACAACTTCTCTAACGTGACATTTTCTTGTTTACTTTTTTATATGTACTTATGTACTTTGCCTGCATGTGTTTCTATCTGTATATTATGTGCATGCCTAGTGCCAACGGAGGCCAGAAGAGAACATCGGGTTCCCTGGAACTCACTGTGAGCCGCCACTTGAGTGCTGGGAATCCAGTGTGGGTCCTGGAAGATAAATGTGCTCTTAACCGCTGAGCCATCTCACCAGCCTCCACACTTATGGCTCAGTTAAACCCCTGAATCTGGATGTGCTGAGGAGTGCTGTTATCCCCAGCTCTGGGGAGGAGACAAGCGGGTCCCTGGGGCTTAGTAGCTTACTTGGCCAGTTCCAGGCCAGTAAGAGACCGTGTTGTTCCCCAAACGATGAAAGGCTTCAGAGGAATAACACCTAAGGTCCTCTGGCCTCCATATGCTTGCTGTTGTGTAGGTACATACGCAGACACAGAAAAATTGTCTTCAATAATTCCCCCTTGTGCCTGGCAGTGGTGGCACAGGCCTTTAATCTCAGCACTCGGGAGGCAGAGGCAGGCAGATTTCTGAGTTCGAGGCCAGCCTGGTCTACAGAGTGAGTTCCAGGACAGGCAGGGCTACACAGAGAAACCTTGTCTCGGAAAAAAAAAAAAAATTCCCCCTTGTATTTGGGAGGTGAAGTTGTATTCTCTAAGGCCAGAGAAGGTCATTAGATGTAATGCCCACTGAACCATCTCCCCAGCCCACAATAATTCTTTTAAATGTTACTCTGCCTAGCACCCCGTCTGTGAATTCCCAATGACACTGGAAGCAGTTTCCTGTGGATCTTTCTAGAATAACTGGAAGCAAGCACCACTCCTGGTGCATGTGCACATTCTTGTTACTGACATAAAAAGAAAGCTCCACTGAGCCCACTACATAGATGTTTCAGGCTGCATGGATATCAGCTCTGTTACTTTGCACACTGGGAATTTCCTTGTAGGGGACACAGAGAAGAGCCACCTTGCTGACATATAGGTGGCCAGTTGCCGAGGCTTTCTTGCCATACAGATGTTTTGATTTCCATTCTCAATATTTCTGAGGTTGAAGCCTCTGTATTTTAGCTGTTTGCATTCCTGCTCATATTGACCAGCCTGTATTCTTTTTCTGTATGTTAAAAACACATTTCCCTATATATATATATATTTTTTTACTCCATTGAGAAAGTGTCTTCTTGGATTTTATTTACTTATTTGGCAACTAGAAGGATTTTGTTGTTGGTTTTGTTTTATGGGCAAAATATTTTCCATTAAAGTTTTGTTTGTTTGTTTGTTTGTTTTTACTGTGTTTTAGAGGGCTTCCTTATTTCAAGATAATTTTATAAATAATCTGATTTTGTCTGGTACTTGTAAAGTGTTGATTCTATATGGAACTTATTTAGATAAGGGATGGAGTTAGAATCCGGCTTCCCTTCCCTCCCCCTAAATCGCACCCATTGTTAACACTGTCCACTATCTATCGGATACTTTATCTTTCCATCTGAAATGCACCTGTGTCATACACTAAATTTTTCCCTATGCTCGGGCCTATTTGGGGAGGGTTATTGTGGTTCTCAGGTTTACCTATTTTATTTTGTGCGTATGGGTGTTTTGCTTGTGTGCATGTGTATGCATCACATGCGTGCAGTGCCTGAGGAGGCCAGAAGGGGGCGTCGGATCCCCTAGAACTGGAGCTACAGAGGGTTGTGAGGCTACATTTAGGTGCTGGGAATCGAACCCGGGATCTCTAGAAGAACAGCCATTGTCTCTGCCCCTATTTGGGGAATTTCGGGTGGTTTTGATGTGCTTAAGGGTTTTTGTTTGATTGCTTGGATGGTTGCTTGCTTTTTTTTTTTTTTTGGTTTTTCAAGACAGGGTTTCTCTGTATAGCCCTGGCTGTCCTGTGAGACAGGGTTTCTCTCTTGTAGCCCTGGCTAGCCTGGGACTAGCTCTGTAGACCAGGCTGGCGTCAAACTCACAGAGATTCACCTGTCTTTGCTTCCTGAGTGCTGGGATTAAAGGCATGTGCCACTACTGCCCAGTTTCTTACTGGTTGGTTAATTTGGTTGGACTTGAGGTGTGGATGAGATTTTGTTTGGTGAACTAACCCAGTCTTTAAAACGAAACTAAATTGGTTTCGTTTAGTATACTGCAAATACTAAACCATGGCAGATAAAGAACTGCTTGAATATACTGTGGGCTGTGGATGACCAGACTGGTCAGTAATGGCCAGTTTCAGGTAATTAACTGTCTATTGTTCCATCGTTTGGCAGAATGGAGCTGTAGCTTTTAGGTCTGAAGATGCTCTCTGGTCCAGGCGTGCATTAGAAATCCATTCCCTATCTGGTCTGTCTCTCACTTAGACTTTCCCCCCACAGTGTTTGCTTGCTTTCCTTTGAGACATGATCTCTGTGTGGCTCCAGCTGATCTGGAACTCTTAATATCCTCCTGCCTCAGCCTCCTCAGTACTGGGATTAGGTTTTGTCTCCATCAGCTTGATGTCTTTTCTTTGTCCTTTTAAAAAATTTTAAAATCTTTTGTCTTGGCCCCACTTTGTGGTAGTTTGTTGCGGATTGTGGAACAATTTAATTTTAATACTTAGTAAAATACTTAAGCACTTAATCATCTGTTTTTCTAACAATTTTGAATCTCTCCCGGAACAAACTGGACTGTGCTCACTTTCTGTTTCTGAGCTGTTTGTTCTTCCCCTACCTCTTTTCCATGGTTGGTTGGTTGGTTAGTTGGATATTTTGTTTGTTTTTTGTTTGAGACAGAATCTTACTATGTAACTTAGTGTATAATGAAGGGACTAGCCTGCTCGAGCAGTAAACTTGGCTCCTATAGGCTAACAACTGTTAGATTTCATTCCTAAAGCTAGCCACCAAGGTCTATTCCCTTATTTGGCCACTTCCTCCTCCCGATGCTGACTACCAAGGTCCAGCTATAAAAGTCCAGCAAACAAAAGCCCCCTTTGTCTCACCTAATAGCATGTCTAATTACATTTAAACACCAAATTCTAATAACAAGGTTTCCCATTTTACCTTTATAAACCATTTGCCTATGGGCCACGACTGTCTCCGCTATATCCAGAGGCAGTCCTTTGTGCCCCCTCCACCTCCCCAGCAAACACCCCTCCTCCCTCTCCCTGTTCCCTTCCCCCTCGTCCTCTTATCTCCTCTTCCCTGCCCTCTGTCTCTCTGGGGCCAATAAATCTTTGTGCTGAGAACTTGGTCTTGGGGGTCCTGAGCCAATACCAGTCTGTTACATCTACTGGCTTAGAACTCACACTATGTAGTCTCATGTTAGCAGTCTGCCCACCTCAGCTTCCCAAGTGCTAGGATTACAGGTGAGTGCCAACACTCCTGGCTCTATCTAAGCTGTCCAATCCTGCCCAGGCCCATGGACTCTCTTTAAGGTGGTTGGCCTTGTGGCAGCTGAAGCTCCTTTTCTCAGCTGGCGCCTTTCGTAGTAGCTCTGAGATGCCTCTGTGTTTGTTGAGTCTTCCTAATAAATATTTAGTTCGGAGACCCTGTACCCCTATAATCTTTCAGAAAAACGTTGATTGATGCATAGGGTAGTGATGCACATGACTTTAATCCCTGACACTCAGGAGGCAGAGTCTGGTGGATCTCTTGAGTTTGAGGCCAGCCTGGTCTACAGAGTGAGTTCCAGGACAGCCAGGGCAAAATAAAATGTTGATGGATGTTGTGAACAAAGTATACAGACTAGCATTTACTATGATTTGTAGTGTCTGTTCTTTCATGCCTTGGGCCAAGTATTACTGGTGTGTAGGAAAGCTATTAGATAGATGATGGATGGATGGATAGATGGATGGGTGGATGGACCGTATACTTAGGGAGAATTTCCAGTATTGTATTTTTGTAGTCACAGGCAGCCTTTCACACATGAGGAACTGTATAAAGTAGTTGCCACTCTAGCAAGGTTAGCAAGGTTGAGAACCACCGCTCTAGAACAAACAGGCAAGTTGTATCACAGCAAAATCTTTAGGAATTCCAAAATGAATGATTGGCTTCTGATTTGGCTTATGAAATGAAAGAATAGTAACAAACCTAAATTCCCCGAAGGTCACAGAAGTTGGAACAGCCAAGAGCCAACAGTTTCTAGGTCAGCCCTAAGCCTGTCAGAAGGCCTGTCAGAAGGCCTGAATGTGGGTTCTCTGTATTCTCATCACCGGACCCCCGCCCAGGTGAAGTCAGGACTATGCACTGACTACCCATCATTCTGTCAGGCTTCCGGCAGCCAGAGCTGCTCATTAGTGAAGGTCAATCTCTCATGTACCTGATGATGGAAATATCACCCAAGTGAATGAAGAGGTAGGTTAGTGATGAATGGAGACATTGAGAAGGCCTCACTGAGGGAGAACAGTGCCCATAGACTGGCAGTATGCCTACTGCCTGCCGTAGACAATGACCAAGCACTGACATTATTGGATTTCACCATGTGGAGATCAAAGGAATCCCTATCAAGGATTGCTTCAAGGTCCAGTGGAGGTGACATTATGGGTACACAGTGTTCTAAAAAGCAGAAGGGGTAAAGCCACGTGGGGTGAATCTGCTCCCATGGGAAGCAACTGGAAAAGGGTGAGTGGGGGACTAGAAAGGCTGACCTGGCTGCTGCCAGAGGACTGGGAAAGGGGATAGTGTATCAGGAGGTGGCAGGGCTCAGATACGGGGGCCAGAGAGCAGGAGGCTGAGCGTTTTATATTCCATGAGCGCTTTTCATATTCCATCTGGATACAAATATTACTAAATAAGGAACTAAAATTTAAAGCCTATCAGATTTATTTATTTAGGGGTGGGACCACACATGCATGTAGAAGACATCTTGTAAGAGTTGGTTCTCTCCTTCCACCATGTGGGTCTCAGGGTTGAACTCAAGTTGTCCTGCTTGGTGGAAAGCCCACTGAACTAGTTTGTTGGTCCTAATTTTTTGTGGTGGTGGTGGTGGTGTGTGTGTGTGTGTGTGTGTGTGCAAGTGTGGAGCTGGTTCTCTTCCACTATGTGGATCCTAGGAACCACACCTCAGTCATCAAACTTGACAACAGGCACTTTTACCCATGGAGCCATCTTGCCAGCCTGCCTGTCATCCTTTAGGTCCCCACGTCTACCTGTGCCTGACTCTATCTGTCCTGTCCTCCATAGACCAACCCTGTGTTAGGTTAGATATCTGGTTCCACTGCCCTTACTCATTCTTCAGGATTCTTCTTTGCATCTGTTATTCCTGTAAACACTAAAGTAATTTTATTCAGATTCCTGTTTCATTCCAATGAAAATTGCATAAAACTGTGCACACACATTTGGAGAGATGGCCTTTGAGAGGAGTGAGACATCGGAGTCAACCTCTCCCTCCTTGTTGCCATGCTCTGTTCTTCAGAGACAGCATTAATTGGGTTTCCTGAAAGCTATTCATGCAAATAAACATGTCTGACATTTTATTTAAAAAATAAGGTAACTCTGACTTCCTTTCTCCCCCACACACTGGCAGGTCATGATACCATGATGCTCACCTTTCCTCTTCCCTTATTTTCCCCCTGAGACAAGGTCTCCCTATATAGTTCAGTCTGGCCTTTACTGAGGAGCGTTCTGCCTCCACCTTCTGAATAGCTAGAATTACAAGGGAGAGGAACTGTGCTTAGCTTCCATTTCGTCATCAAAGAGCTAGATGCCTGAAAAGATGTATTGTAATCTTGCTCCTCTTTTTTTTTCTGGTTCCATCTGCATCGGTTGCAGCCTTGGCCCTGCCTCACTGTTGTAGACTGCTCCCAACTCTTCAGAAGACTGAACCCATCCGCTCCAGGACCAGCTCTGTGAGGAGAGTTCTCAGAACCCTCTCTTCCCCAGCCATTTAGTTGTGCTAAACACCTGCTTGTCCTGGTATGTTCCCCTGCGCCCCCCACCACCACGTGTCCCCTTCCCGTTTGAGACAAGACATCTTCCAGGCCTCAGACTCTCTGTTACTCCAGACACAGTTCACACATAGTAACCCGGGCCTCAGACTCTCTGTTACTCCAGACGCAGTTCACACATAGTAACCAATGTTCAGGCTTGTGTTGCCGATACAGAGACTGAGCCTTTGCTTTGTCAGGGTGCAAGAGGATATCTAAGACTGACTAAAGGGTCCGAGCCTAGGGTTTCCCACAGAAGTAGGCCTCGAGTAGGCCATCTACTTCTCACTCTGCAGCGAGTACTTCTTTGGGAGGCAGCTTGGCTTGAGGCCTACAGGTCCCACATGAGCCAAGTGAATGCTGGAGTTTAGAACATGCCCTGGAGAACTACTGTCCTTTTGAGCAGGCAGGATCGTAGGCCAGGGACAGGGTGAGCCAGCCGACAGCCAGAGCCTTCAGAGGCTCCCCAATAGACATATGGTCAGCCAACAATCAGGACCCCGATAGTCTAGGGAGTAAAATGTTGACACTTTAAGCCCTTGAAAAACAATGGGTACGTGGGTACACTGCTTAGAAATCCTTATCATTTTTAAAAAATTATTTATCTTCCTGTATATGTTCTTATGTGAGTTCATGTGTACCACCTGTGTGTAACAGCCCGTAGAAGCCAGGAGAAAGCATTAAATCCCCTACACTAGAGTTGTGCACAAGCCTGGGCCCTCTGCAAGAGTAACAGGTGCTCTTAGTGCTGAGCCACTGTGTGCTTTCTAGGCTACTTTTTTTTTTTTTTTTTAATTTATCATTTTATTTATAAGAATACACTGTAGATGTCTTCAGACACAGCAGAAGGGGGCATCAGATTCTATTACAGATGGTTGTGAGCCACCACCATGGGGTTGCTGGGAATTGAACTCAGGACCTCTGAAAGAGCAACCAGTGCTCTTAACCTCTGAGCCATCTCTCCAGCCCCCTACATATGTTTAAAAACAAAACAAATTAGGGTATGAAGCCCTGCCTGGCCTAGAACGCACTTTGAAACCAGTCTGGCCTTAAACGCATAATAGTCTCTGGCTCTCCTTACCATTTTTTACGTGGGATTTCCCGACTAAGCCTACTAAATGGTACAGGCCCAGGAATCATATATTTGCTCAGGATTCTGTACTAGAGAATATCTGTGAGCATGGGGAGATGGGACAAAACAGGACTATGGTGGCTTCAGCTCCTTGGATCTCACCTTGACATGCTTTACACTGACTTCATATGACAAAGGACCACCTGGGGGTCAGGATCTGTTGGACGGGACTCTCATGTGTTCTTTCTTCCTTCTCAGCCCCACAGGATCCCCTGATTTCTGTTGTCCTCACAGTCCTAAGAAACCAAGATGGCAGCCGCCAGACTTCTGCCACTGCCAGCAGCACCCCAGGTGAGTGGTCCCAAAAGCTTATTCAGTGGTTTTACCAAAGCCCCTGTGCCCAAGCAGTCTGAATATCACTACCTCTCCTGAACTCTATCACGTCTGCCTATCACGATCATGTGACTCTAAAGGGACCCTCACCAATCTCCCACATCACATGTAGTGCCTGTCAGGTATACAGTTACTCAAAATCCTGTTATTCCAGGCCAAAGTGACCTTTGAGGATGTGGCTGTTCTGCTCTCTCAGGAGGAGTGGGCCCGCCTGGGCCCTGCTCAGCGGGGCCTCTACCGAAATGTCATGATGGAGACCTATGGGAATGTAGTCTCACTGGGTAAGGCCCCATCTGTGTATCTTTGTGTGCTGGACTCACGTGGGGGTTTCCCAGGGGAGGCAGCTGCTGGGAGGAGGGGGATGTAGGCCAGACTGATCCTGAGGCTTGCTTATCTCCCAAGTGTTCCGCTCCAACAGAATTATTCATTTTCATGTGCCTGCTGTAGCTCAGGATAAGGGAGTATCTTAGTAAATACTGTGTAACACAAGGGCTTCCCTCCTCGTGAGTAGGACTTCCGGGATCTAAGCCTGTTGTGATCTCCCAGCTGGAGCGAGGAGAAGATCCGTGGGTCCTGGATGGACAGGGAACTGAACTGAGCCAGGGCCTGGGAAGTGACCACTCAGGTGAGTAAGAGCTGGTCCTGTTATCACTGAAGGTATAACTAATTCAGATGGAGCCTCCAATGGAAGAAGCTTCCATCGGTCAGGGAAGGGTCAATCATTCTTCCTCCGACAGAATGTCACAGACCAGGAGGTAGTGGGCCAGGCAGTAGGAGAAAATGTAGGGTAGTGGATAGACAGGGTGGTAAGCCTTGGTACAAAGGAGAAAGGACAGAGTAGCTGAGCTGTGCAGAGGCCTGGAATTTTGTCGCTGCTCAGAGAGACCATAGGTGGCTGCCCAGGTATTAGTGGGCGATTTGGGTTCTAATGGTTTCTTGGTGGTTTAGAAAGCAACAAGGCTTCTCAGTATAGAGGGGAAGTTTCTCAGCCTGATACTCAAGGTGAAGGGATGAAAGTTCATCTCAGTTAGAAAAGAATTCACTTCCTCTAAGCCACAAGTTATTATACTGAGACTCCATGTATGAAATAAAACAAAGTTTAAAAAAAATATATATGTAAGAAATGGAAGAGAAAGTATTGTTTGAAGTTTATGTCATCTTTAACTTAGGGGAAAGAGATTGGTATTTATATATGAATTTAGCAAGGGGTGGTAAAAATAACTTGTATTGTTATCAGCAATAAGCAAAGGTATAAATATTAAAATTATAACATGAAAATAGCATCAGAAAGTTACTTGGGACGTGGAGAGATGGCTTAGTGGTGAAGAGCAGTGCTGCTCTTCCAGAGGACCTGAGTTCAATTCTGGGCACCCACCCGACGGCTCTGTAACTTCAGATTCAGGGGAACTCATGCTCTCTACTGGCTTCCACAAGCACCAGGCACACAAGTGGTACACAGACATCCATGCAGACCGAGAACAATCGCACACATAAAGTAAATAAAACTTTTTCAAAAGGTTACTTGGGAAAATTTATAGAAAGGTTATAGACAGGGAAGATGGCATGATATGGATGGGTCCAACCAGAAAGCCTGTGTTTACAGTGATGTTAAATGAAGACTCTCTGATGGCAGTTAACGTCAGAGTCTCAGGAAAACCACAGCCAAGCTGCCCTCCCTGGATGTGCCCCTCAAAGTGGGATAACAGCAGCACTGTGTTGGCCGATTGGCTTCAAGGTTTCAGTGTGGCCATTTTTCCTTTAAGATTTATCCCGACTTAGGCAGTGGTGGCACACACTTTAATGCCAGTGCTTGGGAGGCAGGACAGGAGGATCTCTGAGTTCGAGGCCAGCCTGGTCTACAGAGTGAGTTCCAGAACAGTCAGGGCTACACAGAGAAACCCTGTCTTGAAAAACCAAAAAAAAAAAAAAAAAAAGTAAGAAATCTCTTCTTATGTCTTCTCTGCTGTGAGGCTTCCTGTCATAGGATATCAATCAAGTATGACAACCCAATCAGGGAAGTCCACAGCCAAGACCCTGGAAACAGCAGTTAGGGCTTTAGGATAGGCTGGCATCCTGAGCCCAGCCAGTAGGGTGTAGGCAGCTACAGGATGCACAGGAGCTTCTAGCACAGTTGGGGCAGGCTGGCCACCATCCTCTGCAGCAGGACAGTATCATGGAAACCTGAAGGGACTAACCCCCTCTGACATATGGAATTGTCCTCTTAGCCCTTGCTAGGCCTTGTGTTTGAAGAACCTCTCCATACCATGGCCCAGTGTGGCTGTCTCCACATGAAGCCTTGATGTGAAGACACCTTTAAACTCAAGATATGAGACCTGGTTATTCCCATTACTCACACTCTCTCTCTGTCTCTCTCTGTCTCTCTCTGTCTCTCTCTCTCTCTCTCTCTCTCTCTCTCTCTCTCACACACACACACACACACACATACACACACACACACGGTCTGCCTTAGAGCCTGTCTCTCCGTTCCAGAAAGCCTTCCTTACTGTTTACATTGCCACCCTCACAGCTCATCACTAACCTAATGTGGTACCAGGTTCCTGTGATCTGTCTCTTCAAGTATCCACCATACCGCCTGCTACACAGCGTGTTCTCTGCATTGAACTGTCTTCCACAGACATGCATCATCGGCATTGCACAACATAGGATTTCATTGCTCCCAGGAGAGATCCCCTACCAGCCCCAGGTCCTGCTTCACTGCTCGTGTGCCGATGCCTACAGCTGATGGAAACCCAGTCCTAACTGCAGGGGACACTAGGATGTGTGTACTCCCTCTACCTCGTGCATCCCGCACGGGGCAGACAAGCTGATGCCTTCCGCTCTCCCCCTCCCCCCACTATTGGTTTTGCTTTATTGAAAGATGTTCCCTTTGGATCTCGAATCAGAGACTGCAGCCAAGCCAGCATTAGGATTGTACTCGGCAGCTTTGTGTAGTAGTAACCTTCTGTTGTTTTTATTTTGATTTGGGTTGTTGGGGGTTTTGTTTTGTTTTGATTTGATTTAGGTTTTTTTCTTTTTCCTTTTTTTATTTTTTTATTTGGTTTTTGTTTTTTGGTTTTTCACGGCAGAGTTTCTCTGTGTAGCCTTGGCTGTCCTGGAACTCACTCTGTAGACCAGGCTGGTCTCGAACTCAGAAATACACCTGCCTCTGCCTCTCAAGTGCTGGGATTAAAGGCGTGTGCCACCACCACCCAGTTGGGTTATTGTTTTTTAAAGCAGCCCTTGTAGGTAGTCTAGACTGGCATGGAATTCAGTCCTCTCACCTCAGCCTCTCAAGTGCTGGGATTATCAGCATAGGCCAACCCAGCACCCCAACGAGTGTTAACCTTTTCTTCTTGTATTTGGTGCTTCAGAATGCAAAGCCAAGGAAGAGAACCAGAACACAGACTTGAATGTGCAACCATTAATCTCAGACGAAGCATCAGCGATTGATGAAGAACATCACAAAACAGAGCCGAACTTCTGTCCGAGTCCAAAGCCGGTTGGCCCCCAGAATGCCCGTGTATTGAACCCTAGTGTACCAGTTGCTCCACCCCAGATGGCTCCGAGTGGAGAGAGACCCTACATATGCATCGAGTGTGGAAAGTGCTTTGGTCGGAGCTCCCATCTCCTTCAGCATCAGCGAATACACACTGGTGAGAAGCCCTATGTATGCCATGTATGCGGAAAGGCCTTCAGCCAGAGTTCTGTCCTTAGTAAGCACCGGCGGATCCACACAGGCGAGAAGCCCTATGAGTGTAATGAGTGTGGGAAAGCCTTTCGAGTGAGTTCTGACCTTGCCCAGCACCACAAGATACACACGGGAGAAAAGCCACATGAGTGTCTGGAATGTGGGAAGGCGTTCACCCAGCTCTCCCACCTCATCCAGCATCAGCGGATCCACACCGGGGAGAGGCCCTATGTGTGCCCCTTGTGTGGGAAAGCCTTCAACCACAGCACCGTCCTGCGGAGCCACCAGAGGGTGCACACTGGGGAGAAGCCTCATGGGTGCAGCGAGTGTGGGAAGACATTTAGTGTGAAGAGGACGCTGCTGCAACACCAGCGGGTCCACACCGGGGAGAAGCCCTACACGTGCAGCGAGTGCGGGAAGGCCTTCAGTGACCGCTCTGTGCTCATCCAGCATCACAACGTACACACTGGGGAAAAGCCGTACGAGTGCAGCGAATGCGGCAAGACCTTCAGCCACCGCTCCACCCTGATGAACCACGAGCGGATTCACACCCAAGAGAAGCCCTACGCATGCTACGAGTGCGGTAAGGCCTTTGTCCAGCACTCGCACCTTATCCAGCACCAAAGAGTCCACACAGGAGAGAAACCCTATGTGTGTGGCGAATGTGGGCATGCTTTCAGTGCACGCAGGTCCCTGATCCAGCACGAGAGAATCCACACAGGTGAGAAGCCCTTTCAGTGCACAGAGTGTGGCAAAGCTTTCAGCCTGAAAGCAACTCTCATCGTGCACCTGAGGACCCACACAGGCGAGAAACCCTATGAGTGCAACAGCTGCGGCAAAGCGTTCAGCCAGTACTCGGTGCTCATCCAACACCAGAGGATCCACACGGGAGAGAAGCCCTATGAGTGTGGTGAATGTGGACGTGCCTTCAATCAGCATGGGCACCTGATCCAGCATCAGAAAGTACACAAGAAGCTGTGATCCATGGCTGTCAGAAGCCCACACCGAGAACATGCACAAGACCTAAAGAGCCTTCCTTCAGGACGGAATTCTGTTAAGTCTGCAGAACCTTCCCTTGGTTGCTCAGTGTTACAGTCCCATGTCCCCCCCTGGGGAAAAAATTCAGCAACTGTTTATTTTCCTCAACATTTTGACGTTAAATTGGAGAGTAATCCTACAACTGCAGATACTGGTAAAGACAGCCATACTCCTACCTTTGTCTATTTGACATGAATTAGTTCATCGAAGCAACTAAAAAGCTTTAAAGCTTAGGAACTATTCGTCATGATGTTCCTAATCTGATCATTCTAACATTGTGCTTAAATTTGGACTGTTGGACCATTTTCGGTATCCTTTTAAAACACTGAAGTGCTATGTTGATAAAGTGATATTAAAAAAAGAAAAAAAAAAAAAGATTTTGGGCCAGAGAGATGGCTCTGTGTTAAAATGATGACCTGAGTTTGCTTTCTAGAACCCATATGGTGGACAGAGAGAACTAACGCCCACAAGTTGTCCTCTGGCTTCCATGTGAGTTCCAAGCACGCACACTCACATGAGCGCATGCACACGTGCACACACACACACGCACACACACACAATCTATATTTTAAAATATCCTTACCAAATATTCTGAAATGGCAGTTCTAAGTGTTTGGAAATACATGTTTTGTATTTTTTAAAAATATTTATCTTATGTATAGGAGTACACTGTCAGTCTTCGGACACACCAGAAGAGCATCTCATCCCATTACAGATGTCGTGAGCCACCATGTGGTTGCTGGGAATTGAACTCAGGACCTCTGGAAGAGCAATCAGTGCTCTTAACTGCTGAGCCATCTCTCCAGCCCCATACATGTTTTGTATTTAAAAAAAAAAAAAAAAAAATGGCAGGAACATGGCCTCAAGCACATGCCATGAAGAAACCATGCCTACTGGCTTGCTCAACCTTTCTTTTATAACCCATGACCAGCTGCTCAGGGGTGGGACTGCCTACAATGGGCTGGCCCTCCCATATTATTAAATCAAGAAGATACCCAATGGACTTGCCCATAGGCCAGTTTTACAGAGGCTTTCTTACAATTTAGAATCCCTCTTACTAAATGGGGGAAGGGGGCGAGAGATAGTGCCATAATTTCATTCGTCAGATAGTGTCCTAAACCTCTAGTAAAACTTGACTCATGAGTTGGCAAGATGGCTCAGTGGGTGAAAGTGCTTGTCACCAAGCCCTGAGTTCAATCCCCAGAGCCCACACGGTAGAGAGAACAACTCCTTGTCCTGACCTCCGAACTCAATGTCATGGTACATACCTGCACACAAACATGTACATACACTAAATAAATGTAAAAGTCAACTCAAAAGTAGATTATTTTAAGGGCTGGTAATATAGAGTGCATGAAGCAGGGGGTTGATTGCCAGAACTACATAACCATGAGTTGTGCCTGCCTGTAATATCTGTACTTGAGAGGTGGAGGCAAGAGGATTAGGGGTAAGGTCATTCTTGCTTGGCCTTATGTCAAGTTCAAGCTGGTATGAGACCCCAACCCAAACATACCTTTACGTGGCTATTTTCCTCAAAACTTTCTTTTGTGACCCCAAAAAAGTATAGAACAGATGCTCCCTCCAACTGCTGCCTCTTCACATTTTTAGATATCTTCAGGACATCTAAAGACTTTTTTTTTTTAAATGTAGGAGAGCTGTGTGCATGTACACCTACATGCCAGAAGAGGGCATCAGATCCATTTATAGCCACCATGTGGTCACTGGGAATTGATCTCTCAGAACCTCTGGTAGAGCAAAGCACTACCTCACCAGCCCATCTAGATTTCCCTAAACTTAGCTCTTCAGATGCCCTAATGCTGATGCCTCAGCTGACTTCATCTGACCTCCAATCACCTCATCAGGAAAACAGTTGTGTCAGGGGAGGTCTCTGACAATCTCACTGGGACAGGACTTTGAGAAGCAAACATCATAGTACTATGGAGACTGCTTTAGAAGGGAGTTAGCGGGGCCATGGTGGCGCACGCTTTTAATTCCAGCACTCGGGAGGCAGAGGCAGGCGGATTTCTGAGTTCGAGGCCAGCCTGGTCTACAGAGTGAGTTCCAGGACAGCCAGGGCCACACAGAGAAACCCTGTCTCGAAAAACCAAAAAGTATGGGGTTTTATTGGGAATAGAGCCCTCAAAAATCAAGGCTGTGCTTTGTGGACTGGTGACTCACAGTAGTTTATTTTTAAGCCAAACACTAAGCAAACCCTTCTCTGAGTAGAGGCTACTTAAGCATTAGTCCATTTGGCAGTGAGTCTTGATCCCCACTCAGCCCATACAAATGGGTCCAGAAGTTTTTTTTCCTGAGGCAGGGTTTGTCTGTGTAGATCAGGCTGGCCTCTGCCTCCTGAGTGCTGGGATTAAAGGCATGCACCTCTGCCCAGCTGAAGTTTGTCTGCACTTCCAGAGCAATTCCTCCCATATGCTCTATTTCTTGGCCAAGACCAACAGAAACACAGTGGCAGCTTAAGCTCAGCCCAAGCGGTCACGCCTAGTGCTTTCCCAACACCCTCTTCCATAAATGCCTGTCATCGATGGCGACCTCTGTGAATAAGAACCTGGAATAATGGGCTGCTCAGAGCCAGTGGCTCACCAGTAAGTAGAATTCATACCAACAGAGAAAAAGGATCACTCCAGGACAGAGACAGGGTGCATACCAGGCAGAAGGTATCACTTAGCAACATTTCAGAGAAACACAACCCAATAGTCCTGAGCTCTCCAGAAGAACCACTCCACCAGAAATCCAATTATCTGCTACTCAAGTACACTTGCCAGGGGAAGGGTCTTGAGACACTAATGGTTCCCGTGGAATGGTATTACGGTAAGTGATCAGTGAACAAGATGCCACAGAATATGGCCAAGTTTAAAGCTCATAAACTTGCCTTCCCTGTAAATCTGTTCCTAACTTGTGGTTTCTCTGCATGGTCCATGACCCTGGAGAGGTAAGCCTAAGAAACTCTATATACATTGTCCCAAGTGCTGCCAACAGGTGAGACCTGGTTCTTAATGATCTGTCCCTTGAAGGAAAAAAAAGCTCCTTGCTATTCCATGTAGGGTGCTAGATATGGTTTCCGGTAGCCAGGGGGCTACAGCTTTTAATAAGCACAATGATCACCTGTGCTTCCTTGTACCAAGGGGCTCTGTGGCAGAGATCCCTCCACCCACAAAAAAGAGGCTCACACACAGCCTATTAGCCAAAGAACATACTTTATTAGCTCCTGAGCTCTAGTTCTCCTTCTCCTGTACAGTTTTGGTTCCACGTAGCCGTCCAGTCCGGCGGGCAGCAATGAGACCCACTTTGCGCCCAGCAGGGGCATCTCTTCGGATAGTGGAGGGTTTGCCAATGTGCTGGTGGTTACCACCTCCAAAGGGATGTTCCACAGGCTATAGAAAGAGAGAGAGGACAGAGTAAGGATAATCTCACCTATGTAGAGAACACAGTGGAAGATCCTACTGCCCAGGACCTCCCTGCTGCAGACCCTCCCAACACAGCATCAAGAAAAGCCCATTCAGTTCTTGGCTACTTACGTTCATGGCCACACCCCGCACACGTGGCCAGCAGTTCCTCTTTGCCTTATACTTGTGGTAGGCACGGCCAGCCTTTAAGATAGGCTTATCAATTCTGCCCCCACCAGCCACAACACCTGCAAAATGACAGAACACTTCTGAGACATGCATCACAAGCCCCTCTGGTCACACTAGTCTAGGCCAGGAATCTGCAACCACACAAAAGCCCAGCAAGTTCTTTCTAGGAAACCCCTTACACTCTGTAACCTGACATTTCCCTGACAGGCAAGGCCCATGCCTGTATTAAACAAAACTGCTGACTCAGCCCAAGTTTCCAGGGGGTGCACCTCACTATTCAGCACCTGAGACTCAGGACTGGTCCTTCAACCTCTGAAGTCACCTCCCACACAAATGGATAAATCCACAGAACACAGTATGCTCTGACCATGTGCCCAGAACTTATCCTAGATCGTAAGATGCTTCTAAATAACTAAACAGACCGAGGCAAGTCCCCTTCCACTGACAAGAACATCTTTTAAAAGTCAACAATACAGGTCCTATCATTTCTAAAACAAATGAACTAAACTCAAGTGCAGGATAGAAGTCCTAGGTTACAGTGTACCAAAGTTCCAAGCAGTGTAATCTTTTTTAGCCTTTATTTTATATATACAGACATTTTTACCCACATGTCTGTATCCATACACATTTATGCAGTGCCCAGAGACCAGAAAAGAACATCAAATCCCCCGGACAGAAGTCACAGTGGACCTGGGAAAACAACCTGGATGCTCCCTAGGAGAGAACCGGTGCTTTTAACCAATCAACTATCTTGACAGCCCACTCTGAAACAAACCCACAAAGTAGGTATTGTAGTACTCTACAATTCAATCCAGAGTTGTATTCTGTGTTCAAAGAAGTCCCCCCATCCCCCATGACCAAGAAAATAAGCAATCTGGTTCTAGGGCCTAGGCCCAGCAGCTGGCAGATCATATGCTGACCACCCTGTCTTAAGGGCTCCACTGTCCACCGGCACTCACCGACGACAGCTCTGTTGGCAGAGGAAATGACCTTCTTGGACCCTGAAGGCAGCTTCACTCGGGTCTTCTTGGTCTCTGGGTTGTGGGAGATGACTGTGGCGTAGTTCCCGGAGGCTCGTGCCAGCTTGCCCCTGTCCCCAGGCTTCTCCTCCAGACAACACACGATAGTACCCTCAGGCATGGTGCCCACGGGCAAAACATTGCCGATATTGAGCTGGGCTGTCCAGAAAAATGGCAAAGCGATTAATAACGCTAAAAGCAATGCGAACCCACACCGCTCCCATACCACGAAGCTCAGCATTCCAGGTCCGGGGCCCAACCCTTCCTTCCCCGCCCTGAAGCTCACTCACCCTTCTTGCCGCAGTACACAAACTGTCCAGTGTGGATTCCCTCTGCTGCGATGAACAGCTCAGTCCGCTTCTTGAATCGGTAGGGATCACGAAAGACTACTTTCGCGAGAGGAGCGCCGCGACCAGGGTCATGAATGATGTCCTATGGGTCAGGGTGGCATGTTGTATTATAAGGCCTGCTCAGGACGCCCTGTTCCCCGCCTGCTTGCCCCCGCCGGTGCCTCACACCTTTACGATGCCTTTAATGTAGCCGTGTCGCTCCGCGAAGTCCACAGCACGCAGGCGCGCGGCGCCCTTACGGTGTTTCACGTGCGCACGAAATACAGAACCAGCACCTTTCCTCTGCCCTCGGATCACACGGCCCATGGCGGCGAGTCTGGAAATGGCTCACGTTCAGCGTCCAAAAACAACAGGTCCCTGCCAGCCATCAAGGCCGAAAGCAACCCCACCCCTCCCTCCTGATCCTGGATGAGTGGACCAAGCCGCATGGCAAACCACCGAGTAGTTAACAGTGGCGGATGGCGGTGGATAACTTCAAACCCGCAACGGACAAAACACAACCTACCTGCCGGCAAGCAAGGCCAAAAGAGGAAATAGGCGGCTCAACGCAGTCTTATCTTCCGGGGCGGGGCCATAACCCCGCCCCTTCCCCGGCGCAATGCCTTTCGGGGCTTGTAGTCATGTGCAGGTGTCCTGTTTATCTACCAACTTGCTGAACAGAGGCTTAAAACCTAGTCGCCCTGGGGAGAGGCAGACTCTAAAAAAACCGACTCAATAGTCTTATAGAGGGCAGGTGTACTGCGGAGGAGGCTTCAAGAGGTGGAAGGATGTGTCCAGGACCACGCAGAATCTGAGCTTCCGAGCTGGGCCCAGGGAAGGCCTTCCATATAAGTTGAGGGACTCCAGATGGTGGTTCCGTGGTAGACAGAGGTGATTGGAGGTTCAGACACGGGAAACCTAGTGCTTTGCACTAGAAGATTGGAATTTCTAGGCCGGGCGGTGGCGTTACACGCCTTTAATCCTAGTATTCAGGCGACTGGAGCAGGCAGAGTTCTAGGCCAGCCAGAGCTACCAAAAAAAAAAAAAAAAAAAAAAGTCTCAGGGGATGAGGCGGGAGTAGGAGACAAAAAGATAATGATTGGGATTTAGGAAGATCACCTTCGGAGTTCTCAAGACGTCTGGCAGAAAAGCCGAAAGTCGTTGGCCTCAGCAATTGAGACAAGGGTAGGGGCAATGACCCTGAGAGCAAAGGGGAGGAAGGAACGCAGCAATGCAAGGCAATAAAGTGGCCTGTATGTGTCTTTGGTGGCACAGGGCCCCCAAATAGAGGGTCCTCATTTGAGTGAAACCTAAGTAGTCGATACTATAAAGGTGTGGACAGAGAGGGAGGTTACTGAGGGTCAGGGTCCCCGTTGGTAATAGAGGCTTGTTGTCAGAACTAGATTTTGGATGGCAGAGGCTAAAATTGGCATATTGAAAAGGGACACCCTGTCGTCGTCGACATGGCTCAAATTCCACAGGATGCTAGTTTGTGGCGTATTCCAGCAGGGCAGTGGAGCTGTGGGTGGCAGGGATCCAGGACCTGAAGAATGGTAGATCAAGCCACCCAGGGCCACGGTAAGGGGTTGAGTTAGCCCAGAAGAGAACCAGAGGGAAAGACTGTGGGAGGAGACCTGCTAGTGCTCTGCCTTGTGAACCTTGCAGGGCCATAGTTGGCTTACTGGCTGTACTCAGGGTTTCTCTGTGTAATCCTGGTGTAGATAAGGAGGCCCTCAGAGATCCACCTGTCTCTTCAGAGTGCTGGCATTAAAGACCATTGCACCACCACCATCAGGCACTTTTTTGTTAAGATTTATTTTATGAGTATGGTTGTTTTGCCTGTATGACTGCACCAGTGTGTGCCTGGTGCCCAGGAATAACAAGAGATTGGATCCCCTGAAAATGGAATTACAAACAGCTATGAGCCACCATGTGTGTCCTGGGAATCAAACCCAGGTCTTGTTGCAAAAGCAACAAGGACTCTTAACCACAGACTCAACGCTCCAGCTCCCAAAGACACTCTTGATATGCCCAGTGGTTCCAAACTACCCACAGAGAGGAAGGTAAAGTACTGGACCAGTACAGCGGACGCATTCAAAGGTTTTAACACTAGCACACCACAGCTTTACTCTACTAGCAGCCGATGCACGTGATACCTCTGCAGAGTACTTCTCAGAACCTCAATTCCACATTTGCAGAGACACCTAAGTTCAAAGAAGATCACCTTGTGACCAACCTTCTCCCAATGGCCCTCCCTCCAAACACTTATCCTCATGTGACCTGGCTCCATTCAATTGTCACAAGTCATATGCATGGGTTTTTTTTTTTTTTTTTTAGACATTATTTTACGAGTATGAATGTTTTGTTTGCATGTATGTGTGAGTACCAACATATGTGCCTGTGTTGGATCCCCACCCCCCAACTGGAGTTACAGAAGGTTGTGAGCCACCATGTGGATGCTGGGAACTCTGCAAGGGCAAGTGCTCTTAACTGCTGAATCAATCCACCAGCCCTGTTCTCATGTTTTAATGTCTAAAATATTTAATGTTATATATACTTAACATTATTGAATGCATATTTAGCATTTGTAATGTCTCCCCCTCTTATCTTCCCACTAGAATGTCAGCTTCAGGAAAGCAGGAATTTAGGGCAAATGAATAAAACATGTCCGGAGCAAAGCACAGGACTTATGAAAGCAAATGAGCAGAGCTCGGGTCACGCTGAGCATCCTTGTTGTGTGTTGCAAGGTCTTCATCTGGACTTAGAATCTCCACATGGCCTCATCCAGGAGCACACACCAACAGCTGGTGAGGGGCAAGTAGGTTTAACCCCTAGCAGAGTAACATGTTTTTAATAGTTGCCTTAACTCTTTCAATTCGAAACAGCCTCACTACGTAAAACCCAAGCCGGCCTTCCATTTCCCACTCTCCAGCCTCTCAGCCTTCCAAGTGCTGAGATTATAAAGTGTGCCACCCTGCCCAGCTGTTTACTCATAAAACGAGACTCGAAAGTTCCTGCTGTCTTTTCACTTAAAATACGTTCTTACATGCAGGCCCTCAATTGAGTTGGCCTCATCACCAGTGGGGCTGGGTTCTGGTACCAGCTTCAGCACCCACAGTACGAGGGTTCAGTCTTGCAGTTTGCGCTCACACTTCTTCTCCAGCTCGGCCATCTCCTTAAGGACCAAGGCTACGCTGTACCGCAGCTCCTGGAATTTGGCTATGGGTACCTCGAAGCGGTGTGCCGATCCATCTGTGAGCTTCAGCTGCATGAGAACACTCGGTTGCAGGGAGCGGGACTGAGCACTGGTTGAGATGGCCACATCCACCCGCCACCGGAAATTAGACACGTGAGGCAGGGAGGTTCCCTGCTGTTGGGCCACAGAGTCAAGAAGAGGGCGTTGACTCCCAAATGCCACACTGGCCAAATCTCCAATCAGATCTTGTGGAATGCCAAGTTCCTGGAGCTCATCCTGGAAGGCATCTGGCTTCAGACTGGCAGGGGGCAACCGGAGAGCCTGCTGGAGCAGGGTGTGTGTGCCTGCCAGCAGGACGGCCAGACGCTCCTCTGACAGGTTGGCGCTGGCACCAAGGTGCTGCACAGCTTCTCTGCAGTCTTTCCCATGCAGGGCCCCGACTACAAATTTCAATAACTTTCTGAAGGTGCTCCTGTCTAAGTCCTTCAAGAGCTGAGCCACTGCTGTCACTTCTGGAGAAGGCTGGGGACCCAGGAAACTGACCCGGCCACTGTGACTATCGGCTGGATGGTGTAAGTATGGAGCTGCAGCACCCAAAGCAGACATCCTTTCTTCCCCTTTCTTGACCAGTCCGAAGAGAAGGTCCTAACCACAGTTGCCTAGAGAGGTGAAGGAGAGACAAGTGACTTCCTAGTCAGGAGCTTCTGTACTAAAAAATGGGGGTCAATGTGGGTGGGGCCCCCATCCGCTGGTCACATAACTACCAATGGATAGACAGCAAATAGGATGCGCACTTGGGAGGTGGCGCTGAGACGTGTAGCAAAGGAACCCGCCTGAGTCTAGGAGAAGGGACCGTTGGCAGAGGAAAGAACAAGAAACAGAAGGCGCACGTAAGTCCTACGTAAATAGTGTTAGCGAACGTGGACAATGCCGCTGAGACCCCTCAACCCTGAATCCTCATCATAGCTCTGGAAGACCTAATGTTACATTACAAATACGAACCAAGCCTTTAACGCCCACTGCACCTGGAGGAACCTATCCGCAGTACCTGGCTGTGGCTGGCAGCAGCAGGAAGTTGGCCGGGTCTCAGGAAGTGCCCGGAGATACTTCCGGGCCGCTCTAGGAAAGCACGACATAGGTTCTCTGTGGTTCCTGGAGCCGAGCGCATGCGCCGCCCGTACTCTTCTCTTCTGACAGTTTTTAAGGAAGCCAAAGCGGAAGGTGCTGGTTCAGTTGGCTTCCCGGTTGGATGCGTGGCTTCTGTTGTCCTGTGCCCAGGCAGTCCCTCCCGTGTGAGGGACACATGCTAGTATTATTGTAGTCGAATTGCATATTTTAAAATAGTTAGATGGGCCAGGAGGCGGCCCACGTCTTTAATCCCAGCACTGGGAGGCAGAAACAGGAGGATCTTTGTGAGTTCAAGGCCAGTCTGGTCTACACAGAAAATTCCAGCACAGCCAGCGCTACATACCCTGTCTCAAAACAAACAATAACAACAAACCAAACAAAGTTCCCCACAAGGTAGATAAGATGGCAAATTTGTGTGGTATATGTATTTCATAGTCCCATGAAGCTTTTGTGGTGGGGGAGTAATAATTTGGGCAAAAGTCTATATAGACATATCATCAAGGACGATATGGACGGCTACTGATCCAAACCTGGTGGTATAAGCCAGTGATCGCAAGAGCCTGGGACAGGATGATCACAAACCCAAGGCAGGGCTATCTGGGCTCCAGAGTGAGTTCAAGACCAACCTGAATAACTTACTGTGTTGGTTTATCAAAAAAGATTGGGTATTATGATGTACACCTTTAATTCCAGCACTTGGGAGGCAGAGGTAGACAGATCTCTGTGAGTTCCAGGCCAGTCAGGGCTGCACAGGTATTCTGTCTTAAATAAATGACAGACACACACACACAGAGAGAGAGAGAGAGAGAGAGAGAGAGAGAGAGAGAGAGAGAGAGAGAGAGAGAGATTTGGTGATATAACAGAAATATAATGGTTCCAGAAGCTATAAGTGTTGACAGGACCATGCTCTTCAGTCTCTTGCAGCATTAGCTTGTAGCCAAACATCCTTGACATTCCTTAGCTTGGATATATCACTCTAATCTCTGTCTCCAGTTTTTTGTTTGTTTGTTTGTTTGTTTTTGTTTTGTTTTGTTTTGAGACAAGGTTTCTCTGTGTAGCCCTAGACCAGGCTGGCCTTGGCAATCAGACTGCTTCTGTTCCCGAATGCTGGAATTAAAGGCATGTGCCATGCCACCACAGCCTGGCCCTCTGCCTCCATCTTTATGTGAAATTTCCACTTTCTTGTAAGCATTCTGATAAGTTCATTTACCAAGACCATTTTTCCAAATAGTGTTCCATTTACTCTCAGGTTCTGGAGATCTTAGGACTTCAGGATATCTTCTGAAGAACAAAATTCAACCTATACTAATAGATGTTCATAAAAGCCTTGTTTGGGGATCTTTTTTGAGGGAACGGGATTCTCATTTCTCTCCGTGTGGGTTCATGTGTGTGTAAATGCATGTGCATATTTGTGCATGTGGAGATCAGGTGCTATATCACCATGGTTGGTGGTATTTTAAGGCAGAGTGTTGAGCCTGCTCTATTTAACATAACTAGCCATTTTGTATACAGTCTCCGTTTTGTTCCTAAGGTGAAATTAAGTTCAGATTCTTAAACTTCACTTCCCAGAAGAAATTATCCATAGTTGATACTGGAGAATGCTACTAATACGCCAAAAAACTATGGTTCAATTATACTCTATTATCTCAATGTACTGCACCTCCCCTCTTACTTCACCTAAGACCAATAAGCTCAAAAGTTAGCTGTCTGGCTGGCCAAAATGTTATACCATTTCACAGCCTTTGAACTTTTAAACCTGATTTTTTTTCCTATAAAAAGCCTGTCCTGAGGTCAGACTGATACCACATCTAGGCTCTGAGTCCTTTTTATGGTTCTAATTGATCAGTCTTGGGGGGGGGGGCTCAATAAACTATTCTTGCTTAACTGAGATGGGTGTTTATATTGTTTATACTGTGATTCTTGAACCCCAACACAAGGTAGCCCTGCCTTAAGTAGACCTGGCTATCCTGGAACTTAGTGCATAGACCAGCCTGTTCTCAAACTCCTAGAGACCTGCCTGCCTCTGCCCCTGCCCATGCCCCTGCCCATGCCCATGCTGGGCTTGTTGCTGTTAGTTTTGTTTGATTTTGGTTTGGAGGTTGTTTGGTTTTGGTTTTTTGAGACAGTGTTTCTCTGTGTAGCCTTGGGTATCCTGGAATTCACTCTGTAGACCAAGGTGACCTCAAACCCAGAGATCCACTTGCCTCTGCCACGCAAGTGCTGAGATCAAAGGCACCATCTGGCTGTTGTTGTTGTTTTTAATTACATTTCTTTATGTATGTTTATATGGGTGTATTTGTATGTGTGAATGTGTGCCCCCACTTGAGGACAGTTTGCAAGAGTTAGTCTCTCCTTTCTCCATGTGGGTTCTGAAAATTTAACTCAGGTCATTGATGGGAAGTGCCTTTAACCACCGAGCCATCATCCTGGTCATCACCTTGCTTTTGGTTTTGCTTTTGGTTTTGCTTTTGGTTTTGCTTTTGGTTTGAGACAGGGGCTCTAACCGGGACACCCCTCTCCAGGGTCTAGCCCAGTGAGTATAGTCCTCTTCTTTCATCAAGGAAATGTCTCTTTGCAACAAATGAAGACCCTGCCAGAAAAACACAACCAATCAAAATGGAGAGTTGAAAAGGCCAATCCCAGTAGATACATTTACAAGTCCTGCACCAAAGGCTTGGAGATTGTCTTAGTTTGGGTTACTGTTGCTATGATGAAACACCAGGACCAAAAGCAAGTTGGGGAGGAAAGGGTTTATTTGGCTTACACTTGCCACACTGTAGTCCATCACTGAAGCAAGTCAGGGTAGGACCTCAAGCAAGGCTGAACACGGAGGCAGGAGCTGGTACAGAGGCTACCGAGGAGTGTTGCTTGCTGGCTTGCTCCCCATGGTTTTCTCAGCTTGATTTCTTATAGAACCCAGGACCATCAGTAACATTATACAGATTGAGCGGGTTGTAGTTACATGATTAAGACTATGTATGTATACACATGTACATGTGTGCATTTAGCCATATATGTATATACATGTACATGTGTGCATTTAGCCATGAATGTCAGGAGTGCAAGGAGGGGAATATGGGAGGGTTAGAGGAAGGAGAAGGAGGGGGTAAATGTAGTAATGCACAAATCTCAGAAAGTAAGAATATGTTTTAGCCAGGCAGTGGTGGCTCACGCCTTTAATCACAGCACTCGGGAGGCAGAGGCAGGCAGATTTCTGAGTTCGAGGCCAGCCTGGTCTACAGAGTGAGTTCCAGGACAGCCAGGGATACACAGAGAAACCCTGTCTCGAAAAACAATATATATATATATATATATATATATATATATATATATATATTGCCACAAACTTAATAGTTGTTTATTATAAAGGGGAATGAAGTAACATCATCATGGGAGGTAAACCCTGATACAAAGCCCTTCCTTTAAAAGACAAGGACTCCCAAACCCCAGCCTGTCCTTGGGCTTGCCTTGGAGCTAGGGAGGACCATGAACTTCTGATCCTCCTGTCTCCACTTTGTGAGAGTGCAGGGATTCCAAGCAGGCACTACCACACCTCAACTTTTATTTTTTTGGTTTTCCAAGACAGGGCTTCTCTGTGCAACAATCCTAGCACTCTCTCTCTCTGTAGACCAGGCTGGCCTCAAATTCACAGAGATCCACCTGCCTCTGCCCAGAGTACTGGGATTAAAGGTGTGCTCCTTGAAACGTCAGGAGATACAAACCAGGGTTTTGTGAATTCTAGGTATGCATTCGACCAAGCTACATCAGCAACCAGAAAGCACCTTCTGAAAGATGTGAAAGCATGAGTCCCAAAATAGCACAGCATCATGTGCTGGTGGTGGTCCAGTAGGAAGGACATTCCTGCACAGCTGCCAGAGAAGCTCCTTCCAGGATTTTCCCATCTGTACCAAGCTCTAGGTATAGTCTGATAGTGCCATTTTCCTGGTGAGGTCCCCATTTTCCCTCATAGGCATTTGTGAAACCTTTTTCAGACTTAATCCTGTTGTGGCATCCACCGACACAAAAGCCAGAAGTGACCCACAAAGCCTGGGTCTCCGATAGCCATTTGGAAAGGACTGCCCACAGACTGGCC
The DNA here is from genome assembly GCA_019843965.1 of Rhynchomys soricoides. Lineage (NCBI taxonomy): Eukaryota > Metazoa > Chordata > Mammalia > Rodentia > Muridae > Rhynchomys > Rhynchomys soricoides. Next base: position 1,361,004 of record JADRCH010000202.1, on the reverse strand, counting down.
GGTCCTGGTGGGAAGTAAGGGTACAGTCACCAACACAAGGTGGTGGCTTCATGCTAAGGGCCCACTCTTGGGAAATGTACAGATCTATTTCAGGGGAAGGGCACATAAAGAGGCCCAGTGAAGAGGCGGGGCATGATCAAGCACACACCTTCGATCCAAGCAGTCCAAGAGGACAGAATATTGTCACAAGCTGGGAGTCCAAGGCTACCATGGTTCACACAGCAAGGGATATATACTGAGACCATGTCTCAAAATAAATTTAAAAAAAAAATAGCAAATGGTATAATGCCAGCAATCAAAAAAAAAAAAAGAGATCGAAGCTGGCACACGACTCCTCAGATTCTGAAGCAAGGCCATACCAGCACAACAGAGAACCATTCTCTATTTATCCACTATGAGAAACAGGTGTAGTGTGTTCCTGACCCCCTGGTAGAGAACAGTTATTTAACCACGAATACACAGTCACTTGCCTTTATGGGCTGAGTTCTGTCAGGCTTGCTGAGGTATACAGTATAGCAGATACCCCAGGAGCCAGCACAGGGTGGGTTAAGGTTTGAAGGAGTGTGAAATATTTTGAAAGTTTGGACTAGCTGGGCGGTGGTGGCGCACACCTTTAATCCCAGCACTTGGGTAACAGGGGCAGGCAGATCTCTGAGTTCAAGGCCAGCATGGTCTACAGAGCCAGTACTAGGACAGCCAAGGCTACACAAAGGCACCCTGTCTCAACAAACCCAAAATTAAAAAATAAAAACAGTAAGTTTGGACTAGAAAGGTCATCAACTGCCCTAAACAGAAATTAAGGCACCATTCTAGTAGGATCCTGAAAAACAAGTACAGACAGAGCCCAGCTCATAACACTTCAGAGAGAAACAAGGTTTCTAATAAAAATGGCTATTTGTGGGCTGGAGAGATGGCTCAGTGGTTAAGAGCACTAGATGTTCCTTCAGAGGTCCCAAATTCAATTCCCAGCAACCACATGGTGGCTTACAACCATCTGTAATGGGATCGGATGCCCTCTTCTGGCTACACAGATGTACATGCAGCTAGAGCACTCATACATTAAATAAATCTTTAAAAAGAAAGGGCCATTTGTGTTATTTTGGCAAAGAATCTGGCTGCCTTTTGCCACTATGCTAAGAACTCACTTGAGGCTAATTTAAAAGTAGTGGAGAGGCTGATGAAGAGATGGCTCAACAGTTACAAGCACCTGTCACTCTTATGGAACACCAGGGTTCAATTCCCAACACCCACATGGCAGCTTAAAACAGTCCATAACTCCAGTTCCAGGGGAATCCAATGCCCTCTTCTGACCTCTACAGGCACCAGGTACAGGCATACATGCAAGCAGAATATTCACATACATAAAATGAATATTTTAAACATTCTTACATAACTGATTTATTTGGTTGGAGGAACTCTCGAGACAGCACAGTGTGGCACGGCTATTACTAATCATTCTTATAGGGTCTACAATGGAAAAAAAAGAAAAGCAAAAAGTAGGGCAGAAATGGAAAGGGGGGGCTGGAGAGATGGCTCAGTGGTTAGAGCACTGACCGTTCTTCCAGAGGTCCTGAGTTCAATTCCCAGCACCCACATGGGGGCTCACAACCATCCGTAATGGGATCCAATGCCCTCTTCTGGTGTGTCTGAAGACAGTGACAGTGTACTCATATACATAAAATAAATAAATAAATCTTAAAAAGAAAGAAAACTGTATAGTGTGGAGAGGGAACAAGCACTAGGAGACTTATTAAGACTGTAGTCAAGTCATGCGATGAAGATGCAGTAATTGCTAAGGGATTAGCGATACTACAGAGACTCCTGCTCTGAACTGAAACAGAAAAGGTGTTCTCAAGCGGAAGGTCCTATCCAGCTATGTCTCCGGAATTTCTTTTTCTTTTTTTGGCTTTTGCTTCTGCCTCCCAAATTCTGGGATTAGAGGCATGCACCACCATGCCCAGGATTTTTTCTTTTTTAATTTTTAATCTTATTTTTAAGACATGGTCTAGATGACGTTCTGCATCTGCCTGAGTGCTAGACTTGCAAGTATGTACCACCAGGCCTGAATTTGGTGGCTTCCCTTAAGCTGTTTCCTAGGGCTTACAAGGCTTTCCTGATACCTATTTCTTATCTGCAGGACAGAGATTCACTTTGAGTTCAAAGTACAGGCTACACCTTCAGTGTGACACACACTTTTATTTAATGGGTAAATGTTAAAGCATTACAGAAACAAACTAAAACATTTCCTAAGTAGACAATTCTTTAAGAACAAATCTGAATCTTCCCTAGCATCCTCACGTTTCTGTTAGCATAAATTACCCAAATAAAATAAGGCTTCAGGCTTCTTCACAGTTACATATTTATGTAGTGTGGTGGTTTGGATGAGAATGACCTCCATGGCCTCATATGTTTGAATACTTGGTCCTCAGTTGATGGAACTGTTCGGGCAATTAAGAGGAATGGCCTCGGAGGTGTGTCACTGGGGGTGAGCTCTGAGGTTTGTAAAGACTCTGGCCATTTCCAGTTAGTTCTCTCTGCCTAGTAATTGGCTGTCTCAAGATGTGAGCTCTAAGCTGCTGCTCTAGCATCATGCCTGCCTGCCTGCCTGCTGCCATGTTCCCTGCCAAGATGGCCCTGAACACTCTCTTAAACTAACGCTCTCAGAAACTGTAAGCCCCACAGAAACTCTTGTATTAAGTTGCCTTGGTCATGGTGCCATCACAGCGAGAGAGAAGTAACCAAGACATTTAGGTAAATGATTTATCTCATGTGAATTTTTTGGTGCTGTGTGAGCCTTGAGCTCCGATTAAAAGCTTTGCCACAGGCATTACATTTGTAAGGCTTCTCTCCTGTGTGAATCCTCTGGTGGATAATCAGGTGAGAACGCCACCTGAATATCTTCTCACACTCATCACACTGGTGCAACTTTTTTACAGTGTTCACTTTTTTATGGTTCAAAAGGGTGGTACTTTCAGTGGTGTTCCCAAATTCATAGTACCACTGGGCTCTAGTGTGTATTCTCTGGTGTTCGATGAGGTATGAGCTCCGGCTGAAGGCCTTTCCACATTCACTACACTCATAGGGCTTTACCCCAGCATGAATTATCTGGTGTTGGAAGAGGGTTGAGTTTTGACTGAAGGCCTTTCCACACTCACTACACTTATAGGGTCTCTCCCCCGTGTGAATCCTCTGATGGCTGGTGAGCTGTGTGCTCATACTGAAGGCTTTTCCACATTGGATGCATTCATATGGCTTCTCTCCCTTATGGATTCTCTGGTGGTAGATGAGGCTGGAGCTCTGGCTAAAAGCCTTCCCACAGTCATTACACACATAAGGCTTCTCTCCGGTGTGGATTCGCTGATGCTGAATGAGGTGTGAGCCCTGGACGAAGCCCTTCCCACATTCGTCACATTTGAACGGCTTCTCTCCAGTGTGGGTTCTCTGATGGCGAATCAGTCGTGAGCTACAACCGAAGGCTTTGGTGCACTTGTTGCACTTGTAAGGTTTCTCTCCAGTGTGGATCAGCTGATGCTGATGCAGGCGTGAGATCCACCTGAACGCTTTCCCACACTCCTCACACCGAAATGGCTTCTCCACGGTGTTACTTCTCTGACGGGCACCAAGGCCTGGGCTCTCTGAAGCTCTGGGCATTTGGGATTTCTCCCCAGTATGCATCCTCTGATGCTGGGCTAGTGTTGAGCTTTGGCTGAAGGCTTTGCCACACTCCTGGCAGGGGTAGGGCCTCTCTCCAGTGTGAGTCCTCTGATGTCTGACAAGCTGTGATTGCTGGCTGAAGGCTTTCCCACACTCTTGACAACTGTATGGCCTTTCTCCTGTGTGGATTCTCTGGTGATGGATGAGGCTTGAGCTCTGACCAAAAGTCTTCCCACACTCCTCACATCTGTAAGGCTTCTCTCCAGTGTGAATTCTTTGATGCTGAATAAGTTTGGAGCTCAGGCGGAAACCTTTGCCACAATCAGCACATTTAAATGGTTTCTCTCCGGTGTGGATTCTCTGATGCTGATTGAGCTGTGAACACAGCCTGAAGACTTTCCCGCACTCCTCACACCCATAAGCCTTCTTCCCATGGCAGTTCCTTGTGTATTTCTCCTGTACACAGTCAGATGATGCTTCCTGGCACCCCTGACATCTGTATGGTATTTCCTGTACATTCATTTCATGTGGATCCAGGTTCAAAGCTGGTCTAAAGGCTCTGCCACACACTTCACAGTTTTCTGATGTCCCCTTTACATGCTCTCTCTGGTGATCGGGCTGATAACCCAGATCAGTGGCCTGCAGCTCCTTACACTCTTGGACAGCATCCTTTGTGAAGTTCTTGGATATCATGGACTCATTATTCAAATGGTGTTTCTGGAAAAGTGAGCCACTCACTCTTAGCCCAAGGCTTCTTGGGCAATGCTCTGACCAGACCTTAGAATCCAAATTGTCTCCAAAGCCAGGAATCTGCCTTTTGAGAAGGTTCGTGTATTCACAGGTCTGCTTATGATCAGTTCTGATAGCGGAGTCTGAAATAAACACAAAGTAAAAATGTTCCTTATGTCTGAGGTCTGAAAAAAGGCAGAGACAGCCAGAGACTTGGGGAAGTATCAGCACTGCAACACACCCCAAGTGACAAGTGGAGCAAGGAAATACAAGGGAACCCTCACAGTTTAGCTCACTAGACAGTGATGATATGCTTACGCCTACGGGACAGAGTGCTGAGCTTCACGTTCTAACAGGGTTCACAAGCAGAGCTCCACCCAATCGGGCACTGAGGAATATTCTACAGTATACAAAATGAGACGGGACTGAGCAAGCCTAAGGACAGAATGTCAGTCTTGAATTCGCCAAAGAAGATCAGAGGCCCCCAAGCATGCTATCTGGCAAGTAAGGGCAAAAGGGGGTCTGACCAAAATACAGGAATGAGACCACTGGGGCTGAAGAAGAAAGAGCTGGTGTCTTAGCAGGGCCGAGAGCAGAACTGGGTGCTCAACCTGTCCATGGCTGTCCTCTAAGGCAGGCTTCTCTGAGAAGGACCCAAACTGCAAACCACACCTGGCAAGCCTTGTTATAGGCATGACGGTTAGTTTTTACTGACAAATTGACACCATCTAGGGTTATCTGGAAAGAGGAAACCTCGACTAGAAACTCCAGATCAGTCTGTGAGATTGTCTTGATTTATTATGGAAAGGCCTAGCCCAGAATGGGCAGCATCAATACTGGGCACCTGCGTCTGGACTGAATAAGCAAGCAAGCTCAACAGCGGCCAGAGAGTAAGAGAGTAACAGCGTTCCTCCACTGTTTGTGCTTCATCTCCTACGCTGATTTCCCACTACGACCCCTGGAAACGTAAACAGAAATAAACTTTCCTTCCTAAGTGTTTTTTAATCAGAATGTTTTATCATGTGACACAATAAGGTTAGAGTAGCTATACCCAGTAGTTCACACTGACTTCTTTGCTGGGGCAAATTCAAGTAAGGGTTTTAGTGCCCAGAACCCCCAAGAGACCTTCATGGCATTTACTTTCCTTCTAGACTCTCCAAATCCATGTAGGCTACCTGCCTGTCCTGATGCCACAGGCCAGATTTCTCTATGACCATTAAGTACATGACATGCAGCCACTGAATAGACAAGTGTTTTGTGTCACTGTCTTTTTTTTTTTTTTTTGGATTTTTCAAGACAGTGTCCTTGCCGGGCAGTGGTGGTGCACGCCTTTAATCCCAGCACTTGGGAGGCAGAGGCAGGCGGATTTCTGAGTTTGAGGCCAGCCTGGTCTACAGAGTGAGTTCCAGGACAGCCAGGGCTACACAGAGAAACACTATCTTGAAAAAAACAAAACAAACAAACAAAAAAGATAGTGTCCTTGTCTTTTTGTGGGATAGCCTTCCTAGAGGTGCCCACACACCTAGCTGTGGTTCTTTCTAGGGCTGGCCTCCTCTGCAGCATTCCTCAGCAGCCCAGCCTGGTGTCCAGGACTCACCCCAGCCTCCCACTGTCTCAAGACCTCACCTCAGCACCTTCTTATTTAGACCTTCTCTGTGACAAGGCCTGGGCCTCACCTGTCTGGCAAATCTTTGGTGCCTCTGTCCCCTCTGCTCCCTGTAGATCAAGGACCCACGGCTCTTGTCCTTGCTCCAGCCGGGAGATGAGTTCAGGCTTAAAGACCAGGAATCCTGCTGTGTGAGAGAAGGAGATGCTGGAAATATGTCCTGGAGTCAGCCGCCCCACTAGGTTCCAGCCATGAAGGACAGGAGCTGCTAGATATCTATAGAGCCTATCCGGGAGGGTGATGAGGGATAAGGCACTGGAGACACACGAGTCCCTCCTCTCCAGCTCCTTAGACAGAAAGGGGCACCCAGACTTCCATAATCTTCAGGGAACACTGTCATCACAGTAGAGGCTGGATCTACTTGGGGTACAAATGGAGCAGGGAACTTAAGCCCAGGCCAGCACCATGTTCTGCAAAGCCATGTGTTTCCTTCACCCAGTTCAAAAGGCAAGGACACCTAAGAGGTAGGTGTAGCCAAGAAACAAAATTTAGCTGGGTGGTGGTGGCCACTCCTTTAATCCCAACACTCAAGAGGCAGAGGAAGGTAGATCTCTATTGAGTTTGAGGCCAGCCTAGTCTACAGAGTTCCAGGACAGCCAAGACTATACAGAGAAACCTTGTCCCTGTCTTGAAACAACAAAGCAAAACAAACAAACGACAAACAAAATAGTTATGAAATGAACGAAGCAGATTCACATTACAAGTGGTGGTCCCAAACTCCCTTTATGGCCAGATCCTAAAAGTTGAAAAGGCATATCCAATCAGGGATCAAAGAAGCAGGACTAGTTAAGAGCACTCATCCCTCTTCCAGTGGATCCTCCCCAGACCCTACATGGCAACTCCCAACTGTCCACAATTCCCGTTTCAGCAGATACACAGACATACATACAGGCAAAACACCCATACACATTGAAAAAACCAGAGAGGTTAACAGAGCCCTAAGCATGAAACTTCCTTCAGGCTTCTCACAACATGGTAAGAGAGGCAGAGAAGTGTCCAAGACCCAGCAGGAATGTCTAACCTGCAGTCAACAAGCCACATGCAGACAAGGACGGTTATGAATGTGGCTCAACAAAAAATCATGAACTTATTTAAAATGTGAGGTGTCTTTTTGTTTTGTTTTGGTAACTCAATTGTAAGGCTCTTGAATGGGAACCTTGTAAAGGCTATATCACGATGTCAAAGTTAAACACATGGTACACCAACAGGTTCAAGCTTCAAGTACAGGCAGAGCCCCCACAATCATCAGGAAACAAACATCCTTGGGTGAAGCCAGGCCAGGAGTCATGGACCTATCAAAGAACACACAACAGAACAGCAGAGCTCGGAGGACATTAACCACAAAAGGGCAGTTCAGAGGTGATCAGCTATTTGGAAATTAAGCAATGAATTATTAAGTGATAACTACCTTTATTAAGAGTCAAATCCTATACAATGTAGCTATAGCAGTAGATAAAGATAAAATTTTACATTTTAAAATACACTGACTATACAAGAAGCCAGGCATGGTGGCACATGCCTTTAATCCCAGCACTCGGGTGATGGAGGTAGATGACTCTCGTGATTTCAAAGCAGTCTACATAGTGATTTCCAGGACAGGGTTACATACTAAGACCCTGTCTCAAACTAACTAACTAACTAACTAACTAACTAAAAAGCCCTATCAAGCTGAAGAAGCTCTGAATACAAAAACATAAATCTCTATAAGTAAAAAGAACAAAATCAGTCAAAGTGGGGAGGAAAGGCCCTTGGGCCTGAGGGTGTTAGATCCTCCAGTATAGGAGAATGCCAAGGAGGGAAGACAAGAGTGGATGGCAGCCAGGGCTACACATGAGAAACCCTGTCTCGAAAAAAAAAAAAAAAGAGGGGGGGATGGGTGGGGGAATACCCCCATAGTGGCGGGGTTGGGGGGGAGGGAATGGGGAGGTTCCAAAGGGGAGCTCTGGAAAGGGGGAAACATTTGAAATGTAAATAAAGTATGAAAAAATAAAACAAAAAACAAAAAAACAAAAAAAAAACCAGTTAAAGTGGGCAAGAAAGAAGAGGAACAAAGACACAGAAAAGAACAGTGGGTTGGAATGTGTCTCAGTTGGCAGAGTGCTTGCCAAGCACGCACATAGCCCTGAGTTAAATTCCTAGCGTCATCACATAGATTGGGCATTGTGGCCCAGACATGTAAACTTAGCATTTGGTAGGCGCAGGCAGGAGAACCACAAGTTCAAGTCATCCTCAGCTATGTTGTGAGTCAAAAGTACAGATGTCAGCTTTGGCTACATGAGACCACCTTGGGAGGCAGAGGCAGGTGTATTTCTCAACTCAAGAAAAGCTTAGTTTACAGAGGACACAGCTAGGGCTACATGGAGAAACTGTGCTGGGAGGAAAAAAATCAATCAACCAACCAACCAACCAACAGAAAGCAAACCCAAGAGGGAAATCTTTGAAAAGATGAGGAAAGACCTTTAGCAGAACCCATCAAGGTCATCATAAAAAGATGCTGGTTTAAAAAAAAAAAAAAAAAAATCTAGTGGCTGGAGAGATGGCTCAGTGGTAAAGAGCACTGTTACCCTCTTCTGGTGTGTGTGAAGAAAGTGACAGTGAACTCACACACACTGGATAGGCAGAGGCAGGTATGTTTATGTCAGTATTTAGCCAGCCTGGCCTACAGAGTGAGATCCAGAATAGCCAGGGCTACACATTGAAACCCTGTCTCAAAAAAATAAAAACAAAGGACAAAATCTGGATACATTAGTGTGTAGAAAATGACAAAATTACTAAAAGAACAACAGAAGCCAAGCAGACTATCAACCGCTGAGGAAACGCAAATGAGGCCAAGGCCAAGACTGGGCAGCAGAGTGAGATGCCTGTCTCAAAAAGAAAATAAAATGTTCAGCAACTTGGTGTTGAAACATGTTTATTATAGAAGCAGAAACTGTGGGGAACGACCAACAGAGTTCCTTTTGAAACTGGGTAGTTTGCTAAGGAACCACTGCAGACCCGTTCACAGACACATAGTAACTATTATATCCAAAGGGCCTGAGAAGACAGGTAATGCAGACAAAGTGGTATGGTCTGTCACTGAGAGCTACGCAAAAGACATGGCTGCTATATACCAGGCAAGAAAGCTTAGGCATTGACCTCACGGGAGGTAAAATCTCAAAGAAGATCATTACCATTCCTGGCGGGCCAGGACCCCATGGGATGACTGAGCAAGAAGAACAATACACTCCATGTGTTTTGCTTATTACAGTGACATGGGATAAACTATATGTGAGTTTAAGACAGCTCTTGCAAAGTACAGAATAAGTTTAAATTGTTGGTGTTATCATCGGTAGTACCCTTTGTTAAAATTCTAAGGTGTGGAGGCTGGAGAGACGGCTCAGCGGTTAAGAGCACTGCACCGACTGCTCTTCCAGAGTGAGTTCAATTCCCAGCAACTACATGGTGGCTCATAACCATCTGTAATCTGATGCCCTCTTCTGGTGTGTCTGAAGACAGCTACAGTGTGCTCACATAGATAAAATAACTAAATCTTAAAAAAAAAAAAGTAAAATAAAATATACATAAAAAATTTAAGGTGTGTATTTCATGTGCTTTATTCACAACAGGTCATTTTGGTTTTGGTGAAATCTAACACAAGATATACTAAACACCTAAACACCACAAGTCAATTAGGCACAGCAACCATCTAAAGAAGAAGGCAAAGGAGCTGCACAAAGACATGATTCCAGAAGCCATAACGTAATCAACCACAGATAGGACAGGATGCCCAAACCCTCAAGAACTAGACAAACAGACAAACAACAGAATCTTAAGTTGTTTTACTTTCTTTTTTGTTGTTGTTTGGTTTGTTTTTTATTTTGATTATTGTTATTTTCAAAACAGTATTTCTGTGTAGCCCTGGCTATCTTGAAGTTGCTCTCTAGACCAGGCTGACCTTGAACCCAGAGACTGGCCTGCATCTGCCTCCCAACCGCTGGGTTAAAGGCGTGCACCATCTTGCCTAGCCTGTTTAGTTTGCTTGTTTTTTCCCTTTTGCTCTGTGTGGGGCTAGGCACTGACCACAGAGCCTTATATGTGAGACAACAAGGCTCCACCACTGACCTGCATGTCGTCCAGCCTTATTACACCCACTGATAATACCTCACAAAACTGGACTTTGCCAGGCTGGACTGGATGAACAGTTATAGGCCTGCTCTACTGCTGACCCCATCCTCACCTCCCCTACTCCTGGTCCACCATCCCAGGCGTCCTCTCAAGACCAAGGACACCCTCCTATTGTAGGTACCACCATTATGTGGGGTCAGCTCTGAAGGGGGCTCAGTAACAGGTGAGATGCACAGCAGCGAGCAAGCAAGGCATACCATTCTACCACAAAGTTGAAACAAAATACAGAGCTGTGTGTGCTAGAACAGCCTTCAGGGAAGGCAGCAAGAACGGGAGTCGTCTGACGGCAGGACAGACTCAGGACAGGAAAGAACTGACTCAGGTGTCCCTGACTCTCTGGTTCCAGAACAGCTTTCCCTGGACGATCCTCACACCAACACAATCTTTTCCCCTTTTTTGGTTGTTGTTGGTGGTGGTGTTTAAGCTATTTCAAGTGTGGGTTCCATTTCTCACCTGATAATTTAATAGCGTGGGAGAACAGGTTTGACCGGTTCCTAGAAGTCCACTTACCTAGGCTACCCACCTAAGTTGGGTGACGTGTGTAAAGCCTGGGGCTAGCCTGGCACACTCAGATTCAAGGTTGAGCCCCTAAGGTCCAAGCAGTTAGCCTCCACCCCCGCCTCTGACAAGTATGGTATATGGAACAGACCCCCAGGAGTAGTCTCACCTAGTCCAGCCACACTGCTGTGATTCTCCAGCATCACCTCCCTGTAGAGGGCCCTCTGACCAGAATCCAGACATTGCCACTCTTCCCGAGAGAAGTGCACAGCCACGTCGCCAAACGTCACCACCTCCTGAAAGGGTACACACCAGCATCCCAGATCCCCTTAGGTGCCGGCTCTACTGTGGCCCTACAATATAGTGTATCTCAAGCAGGTGACTCATGGGATTGGATTAGAGTCACAGGGATCTTTCTGGCTCTTAAATCTTATGAGAAAAGAAGGGACTTAATCCTCCCCACTGAACTCTGGTCTGGGCATACGTTTATTCACCGCCTCAGGGACTGAGCTTGGCAAGAGCCACAATGAGGGTCAAAGCTAGATATGTGATCAGGCCCACTGGAAAGGTAGATCCTCCAAGTAGGAAGTGGGGGCTTGACAGGAGTGGAGAGGGAATATAAACAGCCAGGCTTCCTACCATGAGATTGGGAGGGTGGGATCCGATTGTCTTGACTCAGACACCTGTGAGAAATTAAAATATCAGAAGTCAGAGTGGAGGAAGCTCCCCAGTTCCCAGGGTGATCAGAGGGACTTGTACCCCTGTTCCTTTACCACCCATGCCAGACATTCAAACACACCTGATTGGGCAAAGGCAGCACTGACATTTGAATTATCAGCTCCTGAGCCGCCTTGTCTGTGTGGGAGTGAGAGCTTGAGCCTTGATACTGCCGCTGCGGGGGTGGGGGGTGGGGGTGGAACACACCCCCACTCACTTTAGTCTCTGAGTTCGAAACCAGCCTGGTCTACAGAATGAGTCCCAGGACAGTTAATGCTACTCAGAGAAACCCTGTCTCAATAAACCAAAAATGAATGAATGAATGAGAAACTCTGGTAAAGTTTAAAGGATGCCTTCCCCCAGGGACCTAGGCCAAGTTGATAGCTGAGGTAAAAAACGCACTTCAGGACCTGAAAATGGAGCAAAGTGAGGCAGTCTAAGAACCAAAGGAGGCAAGGGAAGTAGAGTTAACTGGAAGCAGTAGCAGACAGGGCCAGAAAAACAAGTCTTCATCGGGAAAAGCAGAATCCCTGTTCGCATGTACCTAAATTCCAGAACAGGCTACAGCTGCCCTACGTCACAAGTATGGCAACAACACAGGATTGGAGAAATCCCCTTCAGCTAAACCAAAGCCCTTGGACCCCTTCTGGCACACACAAACACCCCACCGTCAGGTCAAAATGGGAGCTGGCTTCCTAGGTAGCTTTTAGCCCAGGTATCTGGCCACTGGCTAACCCAAGTAGCAGTGAACACTAGAAAAGAGTTCCCCTCTCAGAGCCCAGCATTTGGACAGCCAATGAGAAATCGCAGTCTCAGATACTGAAGGGTAAATCCTAAGGTGCCATCTGAGTCCACAACCGTGACAACACTGTCAGTCTCTTGTCACCGACTCCAGGTCACTTAAATGCAGAAATGAGAGGAAAGATGGTCCCAGAAAGTGATTACTCACGAGGAACTAGAGAGACCGCAGCCAGGCCGAGGCCTGGAGGGAAGCAGCCTCACTCAGGCTCAACACTGGAGCTCGGGAGCAGGCTAGAGGAACTGGGGTACTCGTCTATTCAACTCGCATCCGCTGGGACCAAGTCCCCCGCCAGGCACTCACAAAAGGCACCGAGCCGCCCGCGCCTTCCATCTCTTTTGGGGAGGGAGAGGCAAGTGCCCCTTGCCCTGACAACAAGGAAAGCAACTGCGCCTACTCACCCGTCCGGGCGCGTCGGGGACCCACCAGCAAGCGAGCCACCGGAAACGGCTTTGCACGCCTATCCCACTGTGTCCCACCCGGCCGACTTCCGCCCGCACGGATATGCTCGGCTCGGCTCGCAGGCCAGAGCACCCAGTTAGTTCTCCAGCCCCGCCCCCGAGGTTACAGGAGTAGGGGCGGGGCCAGAAGTTGTCAGCCAGTAAAGAGCTGGGCTACAGTCTGAGAGGCGGGGCCAGGAGTGCAGGGCCGGGAGGTGTGGCTGAAGGTCAGGGGAGGCGGAGGCGAGAACAGGAGGCGGGGCCAGAGGCGGGGACCCGGTTATGTCCAGGCGATCTGGGGCGGAGACGGAGCCCACCGTAGAACGTTTAGCTTGCTGTTGGCCGCTTGTTGAGCTGGGTGGCTGGTGAGCGGAGTTGCGTGAGAGAAAATTCCTACCTGCAGGCTGGAAGGTCATCCCAGCTGGCCCAGACTCCCCTTGAATCGCCAGCTTAGGGTTCTTTTTATTTTCAGGCTGACCCTGTCAGGGTGTAGCCTGTTAGCTTTTCCCTTAGCATAAAGAACACTGTGAGCACCAGATGCCTTTACCATTTGGTGGCAGAGAGGGCGCTGGTCTGGGGCTTTAAGGGCTCAGGTAGGGGAAGCAGGGGGCTGGAGTGGGGTTCTCCGCAGCTGTTGGGCCAGACACTCTTGGACCTGAGCGGCTGTGGAGGGAGAACCTCAACGGAGGTCTCTTGCCCAGCGCTCTCTGTTCTGGACGTCAGGGGCGATCGTCACCACGGTCTAAACCCTCCTCAGCTTCTTGCAAAAAAGAGCGCTGGGTGTCTAGAGGCCCTAGACCAAATACTCTGAGACTCAAAGACTCAGAGCAGAGGTCACAAACTGGATCTGAAGACACACACAAATGCCAAGACTAAATGTGAAAAAGTAAGGTAAAGTCTTAAATAACGTATCTTCGCGGCTGGAAAGATGGATGGTTCAGTAGCTGAGAGCACTGACTGCCCTTCGAGAGGACCCCAGTTCAATTCCTAGCACCAACCTGACAGCTCACCACTGTCTACAATCCAATTCCAGGGAATCTAACACTCTTATACCAATGCTTATAAAATAAAATTAAATTAAAACAATAATAATACATCTCCAACAGTGATAATATGGAGTGAGACAAAGCCTGGCTAGCCCAGTGGAGATGGCAACTCCCAAGTTCTTCTTTCATGGAATCAAGACATCCCATGGCCTGTGTAAAACCCTTCCTTAGTCTATCTTTCTGCCCCAGCCCCTTGACAGGACTTCAAAATATAAATGAGGCTTTGGCAGGGGGTGGTGGGACAAGCCATTAATCCTTGCATATCAGAGGCAGAAATAAGTGGATCTCTGAGTTCAAAGTCAGCCTGGTGATCAAGTTCCAAGACAGCCAGTGCTACACAGAGAGACCCTGTCTCAAACAAAAACAAACCAAAAATTTATGAACTCTGTGGGGTGTGTGCATGTGTGTGTGTGTGTGTGCCGTGAGTCTGTGTGTGCCTGTGCTGTGTATGTGCTGTGGGTGTGGGTGTCTATGGTATGTGACATGTGTGTATATGTATATGTGGTGTATGTGGTGTGTGTGTGTGGTGTATGTTTGTCTGTACCCTGTGTATGTTTGCGTCTGTGTGTTTGTGGTGTGTGCATATGTATGTATGTGTCTGTGGCTTCTCTGTGTCATATATGTGTGTGTGAGAGGCTTGTGTGTGTGTCTATGCCCTGAGTGTGTGTATGTTTGTGGTTTGTGCATATATGTGTATGTGTCTATACCGTGTGGCGTGTGTACATGTGTGGTGTATGTGTATATGTGCATGTATTTGTGCCGTGTGTGTCTGTGTGTGTGTGAGTGTCTGTGTGTGTGTGTATGTGGTGTGTGTGTATATGTGTATGTATTTGTGCCATGTGTGTCTGTGTATGTGTGGTGTACTTGTACATGTGAATGTGTTTGTGCTGTGTATGTCTGTGTATGTGTGTGTGTGTATGTGAGTGTCTGTGTATGTGTGGTGTATGTGTATATGTGTGTGTGTGCTGCCCCTTGATTTGAGCTTTTTTGCCTCCCATCTGAAGGCTTTTGGAGCCACTTGGTCATTATTCTATGTCCAAAGTGAATTAAAAAAGAAAAGGAAATAAAAAGAAAGAGAGGGCCATGTCTGTTCCTAGGTACGGTGGAGGAGAAAACTTATTGTAGATAAAAGGGAGAGCATAGCCAGAGGCAGGGACATCTGGGGGAGTCCAGAATAGACATGACCTGAGCCATGTGAGGAGAGGGGAGGTGATGGGGGAGTCATACCCAGAGGCCAGGAGGGTAGAGAGAGTAAACAGAAAGACCAGGTAACCAAAATGGCTGGATTACATGGATTTCTGTTTCAGAGACATTTTACTACGTGTATACATTCTATTTTTTATTTATGTGCGTCTGTGTCTGTATGAGTGTCCATGGGTGCCAGAAGAGAGTGCAGGAGCCTGGGACCTGGAATTACAGATGGCAGCCAGTCACCTGATATGAGGGCTATGTGGATGGACAGCAAGCACTTGACCTCTCAGTCATCTCTCCAGCACCCACATGCTTTGCTTTATCTTCACTTAGCAAGAGCCTGTTATGAAGCCCCTGTTCTTTCTGGACATTGAATATGATTACAAAGGAATTGGCATAACCACCCACTGAGTCAGACAACTTCAGCGGTGAACCCATACATGGTAGGATACTTCAAAGAATCCTTTCATTTTCAGAAAGAAAAAAAAAACGTTTTTGGTTCAAGCTGAGCATGCAAAGAGATATTCCTGTTGGTCACATTAATCCCTCAGAAGCGTCCTCTGTGACCGTGTGCTGAGCACGCTCAGGAATGTACTCTTTAACAGAACATTCCTAGGAGAGGGCTAACCCTTATATGAAAATGCATAGACTCCCTGGACTAAATCTTTATGCTTCCTTTGTTCCAGGAGGGCTGCACTTTTGTTCCCTCTGTTCCACTGCCCAGCAGAACACTGATTCAGAGCAATCTGAACTGCTGTCTCCCAGTGCGATTTCTAAGAGCCTAACTATGCTTTATTTACTCGTATAGTTTTGGAGTTTGAATTGATTGGCAAGATCAAGTAAAAAGAAATAAAAAGAAATATACATTGTTTTATAACTATGACCTCAAGCCAACTGCCCGATGCTTTACCCAAACACCACACACACACATACACACACACACACACATACACACACACACACATACACACACACACACACACACACACACACGGTAAGAGAAAATAAATATTTAAAATTTTGGTCATAATTGGGGGAGAGATAAAAAAAATCTGTTCCTTCACATCATGACTGTACCAGTATTAAATTTGTAGACAAGATTAATAAAAGTCAGAAAAGCAGCTGGATGGTGGTGATGCACACACTTAATCCCAGCACTCAGGAGGCAGAGGCAGGCGGATCTCTGAGTTTGAGACCAGTCTGGTCTACAGAGGGAATTCCAGGACAAGAAAACACAGAAAATCCCTGCCTTGAAGAAAAAAAAAATAGCAAAGCAGCATATATAAAGATTTATTTGGCCCAGCAGTGGTGGCGCACACCTTTAATCCCAGCACTAAGGAGGCAGAGGCAGGTGGATTTCTGAGTTCAAGGCCAGCCTGGTCTACAGAGTGAGTTCCAGGACAGCCAGGGCTATACAGAGAAACCCTGTCTGGAAAAAAACAAGAAACAAAAAACAAACAAACAACAACAAAAACCACTGTTACAATCTCATCTATTGTC
Source organism: Rhynchomys soricoides (assembly GCA_019843965.1). Taxonomy (NCBI): domain Eukaryota; kingdom Metazoa; phylum Chordata; class Mammalia; order Rodentia; family Muridae; genus Rhynchomys; species Rhynchomys soricoides. Next base: position 1,344,600 of record JADRCH010000202.1, on the reverse strand, counting down.
AATCTCGAGATATCTGGAGTGAAGTGCTGGATTGGGGTGAAAATTCCTGGTGTATACCTCTGCCTGAAAGAAATTTCATGAGCTGAACCTCAGTAGAAGCCAAAGACAGTGGAGTACAATTAGTGTTAGACAGCCTTACTTTGATTTTGTCAGGTGAGACACAAATGACTGTGTGCTGGACTCTTGAAGAGTGAGGGTTGAGACAGGGTCACAGTCTGTAGTTGGACTAGAACTCAATATACAACCCAGGCTGGCCTTGAACTTGTAGAATCTTCTTGCCTGAGCTATACAAGGCTAAGGTTATAGGCATGAGAGACAACATGTCTAGATTTTATTGGTTTTTAAGGTAAGAATAGGTGCGTGAAATGGGGAAGTTACTTAAAACAAAAGCCTAAGTGTTGAGGCTTGCCCGTCCTCTCCCCCCCCCACGCCCGCCCCACAGCATAGCTGCGGCCATTTTGTTCCGTGCCTGCCAGCTATTTCATATTGCTGCTGTAATATGCCTGCCAGTTATTGATGCAGAAAAATAACTTGTCTCAGAGCAGGGTCGTGCTAACCACACACCCTGCATGTTCTGAGGTTTGATAATCTTAAGAAATTCCACAACCATAAGCTTCACATAGGACCCATCAAACTAAAGGTCAATAGGAACTGTTCTGTCTAAAATGGCTGGGTCAGAGCCGACCAGTCCCTGCGTGTGAACTCACTGTGGTTTTTGTGGCTTTAGACTTTATAAGCCTGCCCTGAGAAACGTCCAGAGTGCAGCTTTCAGCTTTCGAGCCTGAGCTGTTACCCTGGTTGATCAGTCTTAAAGGGTCTGATCTATAACCCATCTCCATTTAACTGAGATTAATGTCCCTGCGGTTTGTGAGATGACTCCTGGACCCCAACACCAGGGACCTTAGTTTGGTCCCTAGAACCTACACAGTGCAGGAGAGAACTGGCTCCAGAAAGTTATTCAGGCCTTCACACATGCACGTGCGCGCGCGCGCGCGCACACACACACACACACACACACATCTTTGGGCCAGAGATATGTCTTAGTAGGTAAGCATTTGCTGCCAAACCCTTAAAGTGGAAATAGAGAAAGAACTCCTGAAAACTGTCTTCTGACCTCTACACACAACTGTGGCATGAGAAGTGTGGTGTGCACCTGTTCCCCACCAGTAAGTAAGTAAGTAAATAAAATTTAAATGTAATTTAAACATTAAAGACAGGGCTGTTTACTGGTCTCCATTGTAACAGGACCCCAGAACTTCGTAGCCCCTGAGACCTCAACACAACTGACTCCATGATGAAAACGCCACTCGGGTTATAAAACTCAGCACGTAGGCAGCACCACCTCCTACGACTGAAACAAAGGCCTAACCTGTTGAGAGCTTTTGGTGTCGGTTCTAGGAATTTGGGCTCTGACAAGGAAGTAGGCTCAGATAAGAATATTAGAAACAGTGACCATGGGGCTTTGTTTACTACTTTGCTTGATTACTACCATGTGTGACCTCTTTGCTTACTACTTTGCCTGATTGTCTTTGATCTAAGAACTGACCATGTTTTTTGGATGTACCTAGAATGATATAAAAGCAGATGGGAAAATAAAGCTGCTTCAGCCTCAGTACTTGCTGGAGCCATGTTATAGCTTTGTCTAATTGTCTTTGTCTTTTCAATCCTTATTCCGAGACAGTCTCTAAATGTACTGGGCTTTTCAGCTTTGTCGTCTGGCTAACTGCCACTGTTAAATGTTTCAATCCAGAACATGGAAACTTTGTGTGTGTGTGCAGAGAAAGGATCGGGGCTACACTGGGATCCTGAACATCAACTGTAGCTTCCAGTCAGCTAACAAAAACTTTTTATGGGCTTAAACTTATGTCTGAAAAGTCTTCTCTGGTGAATACCCCATGACACATGCCCAGCTGTCTATGGCTTGCTCAGCTACCTATTTATACAAACCAGGACCACCCGCCTAGGGGGCTGCTCCGGCAGGAAGATGTCCCACAGATACACCCACAGACCAATCTGAGGCAGTTCCTCAACTGAGACATTCTCTTCCTAGGTGATACTAGTTTATGTCAGCTTGCGGAAAAACTTGCTTGTTAATTTCAGATTCCCAGCACCCATGTCAAAACCAGGCCTTGCCAAGGGTGTCTGTAATCCCAGGACTAGGAAGGCAGAGCTAGATGATCCCTTGAGTTTACTGGTCAGCCTGTCTGACAGATACCTGAGAATTAATGTTCTCACTCAGGCCAGGCTGGCCTTGATGTCTCCCATAGCTGTGGATACTTCTGAGCTCTTCATCTTCTTGCTCCTCCCTCCTAGATGCTGGGATGTGCATACCCGCTCAAGAAAATGTTCTCTCTTACTTTATTCTTTTTTCTTTCTGGTTGTGTGTGTGTGTGTGTGTGTGTGTGTGTGTGTGTGTGTTGGTTTTATTATTTTCAAGACAAGGTTTCTCTGTGTAGCCCTAGCTGTCCTAGAACTCAATCTGTAGATCACACTGGCCTTGAACCCAGGAATCTAACCTCCTCTGCTTCAAAAGTACTAGGATTAAAGGTGTGAGGCACCACCGCCCAGCTCCATTTATCCATTTTATTTTTATTATTTTGTCTGTATGAGTGCTTATCTACATGTATGTATGAGCACCACATGTGTGTCTAGTGCTAACAGCCAGAGGGAGGCACTGGGTTTCCCAGGGATTGGAGTTACAGGTGATTGTGAGCTGTCATGTATGTGCTGGGAATTGAACCTGCCACCCCTGGAAGAGCAGTCAGGGCTGCTAACCTCTGAGCCATCTCTATAGCAAGAGGAAATTCTTACCTAACATGGGCTTTACCCCACAGAAGCCTACTCAAAGTTACCTACTGAGGCAGGAGAAACTCAAGCTAGAGGCTAGCCTGGGCTACATACTGGAACTGCCTCAAAACAAAAAAAATAACAAAATACCACACAAACACAGAGGGTAACAGGACATACATGTTCACAAGCCACCTCCTGATGCCAGAAGAGTTTCAGGTCTCCATCAGGATATCTAGCTTTGTAGTACAGATATCTCTTAACTTCCACAAGTAAATTCCCCGAGGGTTTGGGCAAAGGCACTGTATAGCCTGTGCTTTCCTCAGCATTAATTACAGCAAGTTTCTGAAAAACAAAAAGTCCCCCCCCCCCCCCCCCCCCAAAAAAAAACCCAGAAAAAGACAAAAGATTCAACCATCTCTCTAGTTAGTAGGGAATTCAAACTTTTCTGTCAGAAAACCAGCAGGATCAGCAAAGTACAAAATGTCTCATAGGAACTGGTGACCAAGGCAGCTTAGTCAACACAGTCTCAAGGGAGGGAATAAGGATCGAAAAGACAAAAACAATTAGACAAAGCTATGACATGGCTCCAGCCAGTGCTGAGGCTGAAGCAGCTTTGTTTTCCCGCCTGCTTTTATATCATTCTAGGTACATCCAAAAAACATGGTCAGTTCTTAGATCAAAGACAAAATAATCAAGCAAAGTAGTGAACAAGGAGATCACACAAGATAGTAATCAAGCAAAGTAGTAAGTAAAAGGGTCACACAAGGTAATAATTAAGTAAAGTAGTAAGCAAAGAGATCGCACAAGGTAGTAATTCAGCAAACCAGTAAACAAAGCCCCATGGTCCCTGTTTCTAACATTCTTATCTGAGACTACTTCCTTGTCCCTGCCCAGTGACAAGTGCCAAATTCCTAGAAGCAGCACCAAAATCTCTCAACAAGCTGGCAAATGAGAAAATGACCAGTGACCAAAGTCTCAGGTCTAGGGTTTTGATTTTTTGAAACAGGGCTTCACTTTGCAGTCCTGGCTGGCCTTAAACTCACAGAGATCTGCCTTGCCTCTACCTTCTGAGTGCTGGGATTAAAGGCGTGTATCATCACTGACACACACACCCTTCCTTTAAGTGAATAATAGACCTGAAAAAGCAAATGGGTCTGTGAATTCGAGGCCAGCCTGGTCTACAGAGTGAGTTCCAGGACAGCCAGGGCTACACAGGAAACCCTGTCTAGAAAAATGATAGAAAGAGAGAGAAGAGATGAATTATGCAAAAATGGATTCATCTACTATCTTGGCCAGAATTGGGGAGAGAAGCATCCTTCGTCTCAGTCTGGCTTTGCTGTAGCAGTGTCACAGTTTATAAAACAACATAGGACAAAAGCCCAGGTCTGTACCTAGGCACATAACTGTGAGAACACTTGTTGGAACCTCGTCAGGCAGTTTTACTTTTTGGCAGTTCCTCCTTTGGTGCCAGGGCTCTGCAGGCAATCCTCACCCCTAGCATAGAAGTTTCTAGAGAGTTTTCAATTCTTTAGTATCCCTGCTATAGTTGTAGAAACCAGGAGGTCACTGGTGTGGGACACAGCTCTGCTGATGTAGCTTGACTTTTCCTATGTTGTGGACAAGGATTAAGCATCACCTGTCTTGACTCTTGAGAGAATAGCCTGTGGCTCCTTCAGAAGAAGCAAAAGCAAGGACTAGCAAGCAGCAGCTCCATTTTCAGGGGACTCTGGAACCTCTCAGCTCTCCTCGGTGATGCCAAAGTGCAGGCCACAATGCAGCCTGCTGCATTTCTGAGCTGCATTTCTGAGCTGTCTCCTCAGCATCAGAGCAACACATGATCTGAACTATTTCCTGTCCTATTGTGGCCCTAGGAACAGGCTGCAAATCGTGCCAACCTCGCTTAACTGTTTGGAGAAGAAACTGCACCCATCACAGTCATTACAGAGCAAATCATTGGAAATGCAGTAAAGTCACCTGAATGTCAAGGTAGTGACCAGTGAACTAGAGCCGCCAGTGACGACAGGCTGTTTAGAGACAGCCTGGCTGCTTGGTAGTTGGTAACCCTATCAACAGGTGGCACTCCAGACAGGAGGACTGCCTGCAGCTACAAACTCAGGCATTTAGAAAGGAAAAACAATAAAGCCAAGCCAAAACAAAACAGAGTGGAGATCTGAGTGTACTGGTGCATGCCTTTAATCCCAGCACATAGAAGCAAAGGCGTAGGTGAAGGTTTGAGATCAGTCTGGTCTGCATAGAGAGTTCCAAGACAGCCAGGGCTGTTCCACAGAGAAAGGAAGGAAGGAAGAAAGAAAGCAAGCAAGCAAGCAAGCAAGCAAGCAAGCTAACTGATTAGTTAGAATGGTAGACAGGAACACTTCTTGGGATGTTTGGTTTTCAAAAATGCAGTCCCCGATGCCACAAATTTTGCAGTTGAGTTTCCTACATTTGGGGAAATCACAAGGATCGGTTCATCCGGAGTATGATGGATAAGCCTTGCCCTGGGAAAACCACCTTCGAGATCAGGGTGTCTCCCTGCCAGGTAAGCATATATGTTCTTTGAAAATTTTTTTTCTTTTGTTTTTCGAGACAGGGTTTCTCTGTGTAGCCCTGGCTGTCCTGGAACTCACTCTGTAGACCAGGCTGGCCTTGAACTCAGAAATCCACCTGCCTCTGCCTCCCAAGTGCTGGGATTAAAGGCATGCACCACCACTGCCCGGCTAAATTTTTTTCTTTTTGCCTGTATGTATGTCTGGGCACCATGTGCATGGAGTACCCACAGAGGCCAGAAGAGGGTATCAGATACTCTGGAACTGGAGTCACAAACAGGTGTGCATTCTGCCAGTCCTGGGACTTGGACCCCAGTCCTCTGGAAGAACAGCTGGCACTCTTTAACTGCTGATCCATCTTTTCAGCCCCATTTTACTAGGTTCTACCTAGAGAAACAGAAAAAGGAAAGGGCACTGTGAAGATGTATCAGTGTAGTAGGTTTTCCCTACAAGGTGCCTGCCTTGCTTAGCAGTGAGGCTGGGAGCTGGGCAGTGAAACACCATCATCAGCCTGAGCCTCAAAGTTATAATGGACTTCTCTCTCCATTTCTGTTTATTTACAGATGCTGCTTGCTAGAAGTAGGTAATGTTCTGTACCAGTAATCACGTGCTTTCAGTCGCCAACCAAGTTATCACACATTCCCAAATGAACAGGAGTGCTGGGGTAGGGGGAATGGGAGTATCCTGGGTCCAGTTTGTATACGAAATCTCTAAAACTGCAAGGGTAGTGATGCATGGTTTCAGCTATTTTTCCAGGTTATTCTGTTACAGGTAGCAAGCCACATCCTGCTTGGCGATTACAACAGTACAAATAGTGCTTTAAGTAAACCACTAAATACATCGACAAGTCACTGTCTAACCATTGGTCTTTGCTACTTCACCACTTCACAGTTTCAGGCCTTAGGTCTGGGAGAAGACCATACACTCCAACTCTCTATTCACGACCATTAAATAAAATATCCCGACAGCTTCAGGAATTGTTTTGCTACTGGCCCCCAGTATGGAGAAGAAGAAAAAGAAGAAGAAAAAAAAAAAACCTGCAAATTCAGAAACAGAATCAAAGGAAGCTTTGTAGCCAGGAGCTACTCAGGAGACCAGGGGGAATAGAACAAATTCGACGCTAGCCAGAGCTACATAATGTCCGCTTAAAAAACAAAGGCTTTGTTTCTAGTTGGCCTAAATGCCCACAGGTACAATTGAGATTACACCAAGACTGATTTTTTAACAATTTCCACATCTTTTAAAAACATTGTGTTATGGCAATAGATTTTAGGGCTGGAAAAATAGCTCAGCAGTTAACAGTATGAACTGTATAATCTCCGACCCTCAAGTTTGTGTGCAGAGTGTGCAAATTATTTGGGGAGAAGATAGTCCTTGGTTTTAAACAATCTTTCTTTGCCCTGCCCAACTCTACCTCCTTTGTTTTACTAAGTACTTCTCTTTGGGAGACAGAGTATCTTTACATAGCCCAGGCTGTGCTGAAACTCACTATGTAGACCAGGCTGATCTCGAACTCACAGAGATGCGCCTGCCTTTGTTTATCAAGGGCTGGAATTAAGTCTGGCTGTTTTGGCTTTTTTTGATACAGGGTCTTGCAATATATTTGACAGTGGCCTGGAATTTGCAATCCTCTTGCCTCAGTTCCCAAGCACTGGGCTTACAGACTTGGGTGCTACAAACACCCAGCCCGGGTATTAGTTACTTAACCCGTGCTTTATTTGCAGCCCAGTACAGATCTTATCTGATTGACCCGGAGAGCAGACCTGCTAGCACTGGCAGCATCTCAGCGAGCATCTACGAGCCCCGCCCAGTCCGTGCGTAGGGGCGCCGTTCTATGAGACCCCAAAGAAGCTCCGGAAGTGAGCGGCGACCGTAGCCGCGCGTGCGCAGCTTGGCTGTTCCGCCCCCAGTAGGCAGTCCGCTTGCCCACTCAGCGCGGGCCAGCCTGTGTGTAGGTGGGTTCTTGGTCCAGAGGGCCCTGGTTGAGGTGAGGCTCCCGCGTCCCTGTCGCTTTGCAGGTGGGCAAGGACAGCCAGCAGGCAGGGTCTCGGGCTGGCTGCCTCAGCTTCTGGCCAAGGGCGCTGATGATGCCGCGACACCTGGGAGGAGGGATAGTGGACGAGGCAGCGATCGCAGCCCGAAGGGCCACCCAGCAGCGGGAGAACCCATGGGAGGGACAAGCCGCTGGCGGCGACGCGGCCATGGGAGGCATGGATGTGAAGAACGATGACCTTTAGGTTTTGTCCAGATCTAACCCTCGCCGCCTATTTCGTGTCCACTCACACCCGCAACCCTGTGAGGCCTCTCGCAGCGAGGCCTTTTCCAGGCTGGCCCTCTAAGGCTGAGCCGGTGCTATGCGTCCACTTTTGGTGTCCTGGTGCATGGCTGGAACTGCCAACTTGCACCGTGCTTGGGGCAGTTCTCAGTTTGGATAGCAGCACCGGACGGGTCCCGCGCTGGCTCTCGCAGCTTCAGGACACTCCAGAAGGCCACTTCCGAAGCAAGGTCTGTCGTCTTCTTCTGACCATCTGTCCACTGCCCCAGCTGAATGGGGCTGAGTTTGTCTGCTTTCTCTCCCTGAGAGTGAGTTGGGGAGGCCTCAGGCTGGGACTGCCTCCTGCCTACCACGGATTCCAAGGTGGTTCACAGCCCAGATGGCTGCCAAGTCCTGCTCCCCAGCTCCGGTGAGTTATTCTTTCTCTCTACTGCCCTGTCACAAGCTGTCTCCTCTAGAGCTGTGAAGTGAGCAGATAGTGAAGATGGAAAAGATCAGGATGCAGACAACAGCCTCTTGTAAGAATAGCGCTCTGTGTCCAGTTGGTCCTTGCCTGATCCACCAGTCTCAGTTCTGCTACACCAGCAGGGATCAACAAGGCACACCCCTGGTGTACTCTCGGCATATTGTCATTCCAGGGTGAGATGCCTCTGACCTTCCAGGATGTGGCTGTGTACTTCTCCAGGGCAGAAGGGCAGCAGCTTAGCCCCCAGGAGCGGGCGCTGTACCGGGATGTGATGCTGGAGAACTATGGGAACGTGGCCTCACTGGGTGAGAACTGCCCTAGAGTCCTGGCACACAATGGGGAGTCTCTGAGGGACACTTAGGCTGATTTGGCTCTTTGATTCGCAGAGAAGGGAAAACCCTGCTCTTGTCCCCAGGTACCAGGCTACATAGTTCTAGGGACTGTTCTCCTTGCCAGTGACCTCACAGTGCCATTCCTTTCCCCATCTAATGACAGAGGTCATAGGCATTTGAACTCTCTCGTCCCTTGGCTTCCCCTGACCCGTGTGCCCATGCAGGCAGAATACCCTATCTAGTGAGGACGACCCAGCAGACAGGGTTCTGCTCTGTCCCCCAGGCAGCAGCTCACCCAGGGCCCTCACCCTTAACAGGATTCCCAGGCCCTAAGCCAGAACTGATCTCCCAGCTGGAACAAGAGGAGGAGTGGGTCCTGGGTCTTCTCGGGGCTGAAGAACCAGAAGTCTTGAGAAGCTGCCAGACAGGTGAGCATAAGCTACATGCTCAGGGGTGGCCTACCAGCCCTGCCTTTGGTGGCTGGAGGTGAAGGCTAAAGGTGAAGGCGGGTATGGTAATGGTGTACAGCCCAGCCCTCTGTGAGGGAAAACAGAGCTGCGGGATGCACTTGCTTATAAGGTTTTCCTTTGCCGTATAAGGTCTATTTGCTTTGCCTTAAAAAACAAAACAAGCAAACAAAACCCAGTATTGTGGTTTCCGGTCATAATGTGTTTTGTTTTCTTACACCATCATTAGCTTTTCCTATAGAATGTACTTTTCCTCTTCACAAAGCTCCATGGTCTGTATCATACCTCTCTCTCCTTCAGCCCACAGTTTCTCCTGTTTTCTCTCTCCTTGAGACTAGGTCTTCTTGTGTGGCTCAAGCATGCCTCTAACACCTAGGATCAAGTCGCCCTTCCTGGCACCTTGGCCTCTACGGTAGCTGGGGCTATAAGTACAGGCCACCACGCTTGACTTGTCGGTGTTTTTGTAATGTCTCTTCAGTTGCTCCCTTCCTTACCCTCCACTCAGCCTGCTCCTGGAGCTAGTGCTGGCCTGAAAGTTGCTGTATAGATGAAGATGGTCTTGAACTCCTGATCCTTCTGCCTCTGCCTCTCAAGTGCTAGGATTATAGGCATGTGCAACCACACCTGGCCTTTTATGTTTTGTTTTATCGACTCTGCTTTACTGAGGTTCACTCAGTGTTCGGCTCTTCTTGTCCTGTCTGTCCTGTTGTGCCTCACTGTCAGAGTGGGTGCTGCTTCATCACTCATGGTCTCCCATTTGCTCTTATTTTCTGAGTTAAGTGCATCAAGTGTTTACCCGTTATTAGTAGTTGTTTCTTCACCACAAATGAACGTATCGTCATTTCTGAGGGGCTTACTCAGAAAAGCTCTTTGGAATAATATACACACACACCCCCCATTTTTTGCACATTTGAAATTGGCTATATGTAGCTTTTCTGAAATTAGGATCTTAGATCGTTGGTTTGTAATTTTGTTTTCTTAAAGGTGTTTATACCAAAACATGCTTTATGAAAGCATATTTCACATTTTTTACAAATATTACTTTGTGTATGTGTACTCTGTAGCACAGGTGACTGCAGAGGTCAGAGGCATCAGATCTCCTGGAGATACAGGCAGTGTGAGCTGCCCAGTGAGGGTACTGGGTACCAAACCCAGGTCCTCTGGAAAAGCATGTGTGCCCTTAACTATTGCTGATTCATCTCTCTGGCCTGCCTGCCTTTTTTTTTTTAATTTTGCTGCTGTGTATTGAACTCATGCATGCTAGGCAAGTGCCCTACCAATGAGCTATATCTGGAGCCCTTTTTGTGTCTTACTGTATTTTGAGACAGGGTCTTAGTTGCTCATGGTGGCTTTAGACTCATGTTGTATTCTAGGCTGGCTTTGAGTTTGAGGTCTCACCTTAGCCTCCTGAGGAGCCAGCACGATAGGTCTAATCTAGCATGTATTTCATTTCTATATGCTTCATTAACATTTTGTTCAAAATGTCCTTTTTTATTTGTTTTGTTTGTTTTTCCAGACAGGGTTTCTCTGTGTAGCCCTGGCTGTCCTAGAACTCACTCTGTAGACCAGGCTGGCCTCGAACTCAGAAATCCGCCTGCCTCTGCCTCCCAAGTGCTGGAATTAAAAGTGTGTACCACCACTGCCTGACTGTTTTTTGTTTTCAAGACAGGGTTTCTTTGTGTAGCCTTGGCTGTCCTGGAAAAATATCTGTAGACCAGGCTAGCCTCAAACTCACACAGATGACTCCCAAGTGTTGGAGTTAAAAGCGTATGCTGCTCCCATTACCATCCAGCCTTTTTTTTTAACAAATTTTTTTACAATTTTTTTGGTCCAATCAATAATTGGACACGTGTGAGTTTCTCAGTAGTTGTTTTTCTAATTATCTTATTGTTGTTAATTTATTATATAATTCCACTGTAGTCAAGCAACATAACTCTATATAGTTTTATTCTTACATTTGCTAGATGTCTTCTAAATTCCGGTCTCTCTTAGAAAGCATACTATGTGTGTAATAATAGCTTTTCTGTTGCTGAGATTGAATACCATGACAGAAAGCAGCTTAGGAAAAAAAAGGGATTCCTTTAGTCTGGCTCAGACTCCCAGAGTGACAGGGCCCATGATGGAGGGGAACTCACGGCAGCAGGAGTGTGCAGCCCACCTGTCAATCAAGACAGAATGATCACATGTCATCTGCAAAAGGGGGTGTCGAGGAGATACATTGGTGGGGGTAGGAAGTCCTTCAGCAAGGCACCACCTCCTAAGGGTTCCATAACCTTTCCCAAGTGTACCACCAAGTAGAGACCAAGTATTCAGCACCATCGACCTATGGGAGTAGAGACCAAGTATTCAGCACCATCGACCTATGGGAGTAGAGACCAAGTATTCAGCACCATCGACCTATGGGAGTAGAGACCAAGTATTCAGCACCATCGACCTATGGGAGATATTTCTCATTCCAACCACAACAGTGTCTGTATAAAAAAAGACGAGTGTTCCGTCGTCATAGGGTTGTACATTGTCATTTAAGTTGACGAGGCTGATGGTGTGGTTCGGGTTTTCCATGCTTTTCCTGTTTCTGTTGTTGCTGCTGCTGCTGCTGCTGCTTTTCTGCTTGTTCAGTTGTTTGTTCAGCTGCTGGGATTATCCATGTGAGGTTGTCTTTCCTTTTGATTTAGTCAGTGTCTGCTGGCCCTATTTTGAAGCTGTGGTGCTGACTTGTTTTCATTTGCAGATACATCTTAGGAGCTGCTTTGTTAGCCTTCTTGTGGGTTTTGTTAACATGGAGTATCTTTTTTATCTATATAATTCCAGCTGTGATGGTTTACATTTACACACACACATGCACACGCACACGCGTGCACACACGCGCGCACGCACACACACGCACACGCACACATGCACGCGTACACGCGCACACGCACACACAAAGTGTCTGTCTTCCAGATAGCACATAATAGGATCCCAGTTTTCTATTCACTGTCTTTTAATTTTTGTCTTCAGTCTATTAGTGTTTTGGTTTTTTTTGTTTTGTTGTTTTGTTTTGTTTTTGTCCCCCCTCTCCCATCTAACACCCCAACACAGACAATACATGCAGGCGAAATACCGATGCACATAAAATCAGGGAGTGTGGAGATACATACACATGTATGCTCCCAGCACACAGAAGACAAAGGCTTCTGGACTATTCATATATTCCAGATTGTCCTGGGCTATATGGCATGATCCTGATTCAAACCAAACAGAAAAGTAAAGTTTCCTCTGTTAAATCATAGTAAATTGCTGTAACTGGGATCTGAAATGTTCCCCAAGGCTTGTGTTGAAGGCTAGCCTAGAGCACCACGGGGAGATAGCATGAACTTTAGAACCTGGGGTCTATGAAATGGGGGCATATCATTGAGGGAAATATTGAGACTCTGACCTCTTCCTCTTTCTTTTTCTTCTTGGTTGCCAAAAGGTAAGCAGGCCTCCTCCACCCTGTCATGCTGCACTGGGCTGCTGCAGTGTCAAAGAAATAGGGACAAGTAGCTGCATGGATGTCTAACCTGAGTATAAAATAGTTAATTATCCCAGGGATTTTGTCATGGTAACAGGAAGCTGATTGAAACAGTCGGAGAAGTCTATGTATAGTTTATTTAACAAGAGAAAAATGAGCTGAAGGTATGACTCAGTTGTTACAAGGCTTGCCCAGCATAAGCAAGACCCTGGGTTTGATCCCCAGTATGGAAGACCTGGTAGTGTATACCTGTAATTTTGGCACTTGGAAAGTAGAGGTGGGAGAATCAGAAAATGAAGGTTAATCTCAGCTATATACACTATATACATGTGAGTTTGAGAGCCGACCAGGGCTACGTGAGACCCTGTCTCAAAAAAGCTCAGCATATTGAAACAACTTTTATGGCTCTCAGAGAACTGAGGTCAAAGTTAACTGTGTAAAGTAGGGACCATCTGTAAGTGACAAGTTTCTGGATGCTCAGTGGGGACTAGACTGAGTTGAAAACCTCAATGGCAGGCCAGCGAGTGTCCCCAGTGAGTAAAGGCATTTACCACTAAGCTGAGATCAATCACTGGAACCCACAACTTAGATGGTAGGAGAGAACCAAATCCTTTCACAGGACACTGTACACTAGAACACACAATAAATACATACATTTAAGGAAACAAAACACCAAAAAAAAAAAAAAATCAACCAACCAACCAAAACAAAACCAGAACCCAATTAGACATTGGGAAGAGGGAACATTTTTCTGAGTTATATCTTCCGGTAAAGACCTTGAGAAAAGGAAAGAAAACTATTTTGAAGTTTGCTAGACTGGCTCCTGACTTAATATGGCTGCTCTTCAAGTAAGCAAACTTCCCAGTGCCTAACTGGCTTGAGGAAGGAAAATTCATGCACCCTCTAGCCAGTCTGTGTGTGCAGCTGTCTGAAACTCAAGCTCACAGGAAGTGAGATCTACTTGTGCTGTGGCCCTCTCCCCTCCCCAGCCCTGAGACCTCACGTAGTCCTTCCGAGCACATCTGCTTGCCTACCAACAAAAACCGACAGGCAAGAAAATATTCTTCCTGAGACATCCTTACATAGCCCACTCAGGTTAGCCTCTCTGATAGTACATGATTCTGACTCCTGATTGCTGGGATCTCAGGTGGCCACCATAATATACGGGGTCAAAAAAGCAATCTTAGACATTTTAAAATACTCCACACTAAGTTTAACTTGCATTTACCAACATTTGTGGAATGCATGGAAAACTGCTTTCAATAGAAATTTATGTAGTAAATGCATCTCTATCTCTGTCTGTCTGTCTGTCTATCTAGAGAGAGTTTGTGTGGCTTTAACAAGCTGAAGTAGAACTAAGCAGGCTTGAGGTGGGAGCGGAATGCAAACAGGAGTATGTCAGGAAGATCTCATTGTTCTCATGCATAGTTTTGTTTTTCTATGCAGTTTTCTTTGGAGGAGACCTGGCTGGCTAGGCTGGAGTCCTTTCTCTGCGTCTTGGGGTAGGCAGGCACGTTGTACTCCGAGACAGCTTTAGCTCTGTAATAGCTTAATTAGCTGATGTAGGTATGATTTTCTTCCTTTGCTGTGTCAAGCCTTCTGTTCACTAATACTGCTTAGTTGACTGACTGAATCCCCTTTCTAGGGACCATGTTAACTTGAGCTTCACTCATCCTTGTTTTGAAATTCATAAGGTTCCAAGCTGATGGCTGTAAGACTTGACCTTGCCACTTGCTTCTTTCAGCCTTTCCCTTCTGCGTGTGACCATGTGATCCCTTGAGTAACAGAAAAGGACCTGCTGACCTCCTTCCTGGGATATCTGTTTCCTCAAGTTATGAGTGGATTTCCCTCAGATTTGAAGCTCTTTCCTGTTTTGCATTAAGCTGCTTGTTCACTAACCCAAGGTGCAATTAGGAAAGATGATTGTTACTAAGGCTTTACCTGGAATGTTATTTCTTCAGGTATGACCAGCCTCCTTCCAGAAACTTAGAATTAACTTAATGTAACAAATAGTCTAGAAGCTTCATCTACCCATAAACCTAGACCAGGAATCTCTCTTATTGGAAAAGATGGGATCTCAAGGCTTGATTGGAAACCCCACAAGGCAGCCAGTACTCTTGGAGCCAGGGAAGAACATCATCTCTGATTCACAACCTCCCAGTGACTCTTGATTCCTTAGCTGGTAATGACCTGCCCTTTGGTGAGGACCACAAACTACAGAAATTCTCCTATGAGCAGCGAGGAAAAGTAGCCTCTCAAGATATTAGAACAACAAAGGTATCAGCCAGGGGTAGAAGCCAGCGATCTCTCTTTATTTTCTGGACAGTGTACTGGTTAACAACTGTTAATAAATTACAACTTTAAAAACCTCTCAGCTATCAGGATGGTAGTGGCCCACATCTTTTATCCCAGCACTTGGGAAGCAGGGAGGTGTCTCTATGAGTTCGAGGCCAGCCTGGTCTACAGAGTGAGTTCAGGACAGCTAGGGCTACAGAGAGAAACTCTGTCTTCAAAAACAAGAAACAAACGAACAACAACAACAAAAAGCCCAACCCTTCTGTATATCTACCTAGATATTCAGTCTGAACGTAGGGAGAGGTGGGGTGCTGGTGATTGAGGTTGTAGGGATCGATAAATAAGTTTATAAATATTTTAAAGCAATATTCTAATCTACCTTAAGAAACTTAGAAGTACAAATTATTAACAAAACTGGGAAGAAAAGTTCATTGACATTTAAAATAGGAAATTGGGCCGGGCAGTGGTGGCGCACACCTTTAATCCCAGCACTCAGGAGGCAGAGGCAGGCGGATTTCTGAGTTCGAGGCCAGCCTGGTCTACAGAGTGAGTTCCAGGACAGCCAGGGCTATACAGAGAAACCCTGTCTCGAAAAACCAAAAATAAAATAAAATAGGAAATTGATAAAGAAAAAATCAATAAAACTAAAGTCGGTTTTATGACATAATTATTAAGTTGATAAAACCTATCAGGACCAACTTTAAAAGAAGGTAGAAATATTACAAATATTAATATTACAAATATTAAAAATGAAATGAGTCTGGTGTGCACATGCCTTTAATCCCAGCATGCAGGAAGCAGAGGGAGGCAGATCTCTGAGGTCACCCTGGTCTACAGAGTAAGTTCCAGGACAGCCAAGGCAACATGAGAAACTCTTGTCTAGAAAAAAAAAATCATAAATAAATAAATATAAAAATAAAGGGGGCTGAACATGGCTCAGAGTTCTGGGTTAAGAGTTCTGGGTGCTCTTTCAAGGCTCTGGAGTTCAATTCCCAGCACCCACATAGCAGCTTACAACCTTATATAACTGTAGTCTCTTGAGATCTGTGCGTTCTTCTGGTGTATAGATGTATGTGCAGACAAAACACCCATATACATAAAATACATAAATCATAAAAATCACAACTGAAAGAGGTCACCATTACAGCTACATCTCATGGTCATTCAAAGTGTGATAAAGCAAAGGTGAGCAGTTGACCCACATGAAAGGAACCAGTTCCTTGAAAGATACCCTCTCTTAAAACTCCACAGGAAGAAAATGGCAGACATGTATTAAGAAAACCTGCCTGTTTAAGGTGCGTTGGTTTTGACAAATGAGGAAGAAATGATACACTCCTTAAGAAGATGAAAGAGCAGGCCCTGGCTGTGAGGCCAGCATTACCTTAGCAGCAAAATCAGACAATACAGAAAAAGAAAACTGCAGACAGGTACTTCTCATGACCACAGATGGGACAGTTCTCAAGAAAAATAATAGCAAATCAACTGCAACAATGTATAAAAAGAACACCAGTCTGGGGATCTTCCTCCCTTGAGCTCCAACCCCCTTTCTTGGGAGTTGTGTCTCACTTTTCTTAATCTGTTAGCTCTCCTTTAAAAAACAAGTGGGATTTATCTTAGGTTTATGCAAGGCTGGATCAACATCCAAAAAGTCAATAAATTTAACACATTGTTAGAGGAACGCAATCACGTGATCATGTCAGTAGATAAAAGAGAAAAGGGTGCTTAACAAAGTCAGATGTTCATTTGTGGTTAAAACCTAAGTGAGCAAGGTATAGTAGACAGATTCCTCAACTCGTAAAGCTCTTCAAAAGCCCTACAGCTAGGAAACTGAAGATGAGAAATGAGAAGCTTCCTAAGGTCAGGAATGCAGCAAATTGTCACCTGTCACTTTCCAAACCTGGGAAGTCCTGAGGAGTCAGACTTTGTTTCCATGCAGTGTGATTACAGCAATCTGAACAAGAGAATTTGTGTAACTGGGAAGTGCAAAATTTCATGGACAGTGTAAGTCCGCTGCTTTCCTTGGGCCTGAAATGAATAAGTTGTTTCCTGTTTGGAGGCAAAGTTGAAACAGTCTCACTGTATATAGCCCTACCTGACCTCTGCCTCCTGATGCTATGATCAAACATGTTTTAAAACACCTAAAGATAGGCAAGATGGATCAGCAGGTAGTCCTGAGGACGTGAGGACAACCTCCTGGACCTGGGTAGAAGGAGAGAACCAACTCTTGCAAGCATGGCCCCCAAACTTATGTTGTATCTGGTTTTGTCTTGTTTTGTTTTGAAACAGGGTCTCACTATGTGGCGCTGGCTGTCCTGGAACTCACTATGTAGATCAGGCTGGCCTCGAACTCAGAGACCTTTTCTCCCTCCCAACTGCTAAGATTAAGGATGTGCACCACTGTGCCCAGCCCTCCATCTTTTAAAAAATAAAAAATGTTAAATTATATAAGCACTCTGAAGATGAAATTCTTAGTACATTCAAAATGTTTTTACCTAATAGATTCAAAATTTAAGGGGAAAAATGCCAAACTCTTGTTAAAAACATACCAGAAGAGGAATAGAGTTTATGGATAGAATATCAAGATGTTAACTGATTTCAGGTTTATATATTCAGTACATTCCAAATAAAAATATTAGCAGTTTATGTTATTTGGTGAATATCAACAAACATTTCAGTGTTTTTTATGGCAAAGTAAAAGACCTCAAATAGCTCATTATTGAAACAAAAAAGCTGACCTCATACTACCTGATCTCAAGCTTCAATTACTAAGGCAGTGTGGTATAGTCAAACATAAATGGAGTGATCTGGCAATCCTTGGAACAGCATAGACAATGCAGGTATGAAGGACTTCTTAAACATCAACTGACCTGTGATAAGGGAGCAGAGGTTCACAATGGAGAAGGAACAGTCTTCAACAAATACTAGATGCCTACATGCCAATTAAAAAGATTATAAAAAGTCAACAGTCTTGGTTTGTTCATATTTACTCTGCTGCTGTTATAGATAACTGCTTAACCAACAGAACCATTTATCACTGCTTTGGAGGCTGAAAGTCTCTGATCAGGATGATATGATCCTGATCAGATTATTAGACTCTGGTGATCTCCGTTATGGATGATAATCTCACTTTGTCCTGGTGTGGTAGATAGAGAAATGGCTCCTCTCCTCTCTCCCTCCCTCCCAATTGTGTTCTTGGCCTGCATCCAAATAAATTGAAGCTTTCTACAGCCAGACAAAAATCTGTGCATGGGTACCTATAGCAACTTTATTT
This sequence comes from Rhynchomys soricoides, assembly GCA_019843965.1. Lineage (NCBI taxonomy): Eukaryota > Metazoa > Chordata > Mammalia > Rodentia > Muridae > Rhynchomys > Rhynchomys soricoides. Next base: position 1,326,665 of record JADRCH010000202.1, on the reverse strand, counting down.
ACAATTACACCAATACAATTGTCTAATATTCCTGTGCATGAATAGATAAGCTGGTCATTGAAAAAGATTAGTTTTATGAACCTATTGAGAGACAAGAAGGAATTTTATTTAATTAATAATAATTTAACAAGTGTTTTGAGGCATATTCTCACTCTCTAGTTCTACCTGGCTCTTTGTAGACCTTTGGCCTTGAGATGATATTCACCTGTTTATGTCTCTCCAGTGTTAAGATATAGAAGTATACCACCACACTCAGCTTGACATGGAGGAATTTTTTGAACTCATTACAGATGGTTGTGAGCCACCATGTGCACGCTGGGATTTGAACTCAGAACCTCTGGAAGAGCAGCTAGAGCCCTTGCCGCTAAGCCATCTCTCCAGCCCCCTACATGGAGAAATTTTAGTTACTAGTAAATGAAAGAAGCCAATCTGAAGAGACTAAGTCTGTGGCATTCTTTTTGTTTGTTTGATTTTCAAGACTAGAGTTTCTCCATGTAGCCCTGGATGTCTGGGAACTCACTCTGTAGACTGGGCTGACTAACTCCTCAGGGCCTCTGCCTTCCAAGTCCTGGGATTAAAGGCATGTGTGCTACTACTACCCAGCTAGTCCATGACATTCTTAAAATGTTAAAAAAAAAAAAAATCTTATTTACCTTTTTTGTTTCTTTGGTTTTGTTTGGTTGGTTTTGGTTTTTTTAAGACAGGGTTTCTCTGCATAACCCTAGCTATCCTGGAATTCAGTCTATAGACCAGTATGGCCTTGAACCCAGAGATGTACCTACTTCTGCCTCCCAAGTGTTGGAACTAAAGGTGTTCACCCCAGCCTCCTGACTGAAAATCTTATTTTATGCGTAGGGGTGTTTTAATTTCATGTATGTCTGTGTAGCACATTCATGCCTCCTCAGAGGCCAGAGAGAGCATTCGATTCTGTGGAACTGGAGCTTCAAATAGTTGTTAACCACCTTGTGGGTCCTGGGAACCTAACCTGGGCCCTCTGGCAGGTAGAGTAGCCAGTGCTCTTAACCACTGAGCCATCTCTCCAGCCCCTTCCATGTCATTCTTAAGGCAAAGCTATAGAGATAACCAACACACATCTGTTGTCCTAAATCTTGGAAGGTAGAGGCAGAAGAATTGGGACTTAAAAATCATTCTGGGCTACATAGCAAGTGAAGACCATCGTGAGAAGCATGAGATCTTATATTGACCCTTTAAAAAAGTAAAGACATTTAGGGATAGTAAACCAACATTTGTCAGGGAGTAGTGAAAGGGTTGGAGGTAACTGGGTGGCATATACAAAGTTTTTAAAGCACTGAAACTCTTGAACAGTACTGCAGTGGTGAAACCACTCCCTTGGCTGTCCAACTCAAGCAACGTACATCGAGGTTGAGCCCTGGGCCAGCCAGATGGCCCAGTCGAGAAAGGTACTTGAAACACAAACCTGGCCACCTGAGATTGGTAACTAGAGTCCATATGTGGGAAGAAGAGGACCAACCCTTGAGGGTTGTCCGCAGACCTCCTCTGCTTGCTGTGGCACATGTTCCCACACATACACATCATGTGCACATGTACAATAGATATTTTTAAAAGACAGAACCTCCACTGTGGCAATTGGGTAATAAAGCTATGTCATTGTGTAGGGATACCCATTGTGACACATGTACTGGTTTCCTGAGCATTCAAGATTCAGAACAAAGTTGTGTTCCTTCAGAGACTACTGAAATTCGATTTACGTTGTGTGTTTTCTATTAGCATATGGAGAGGAATCTGATTTCTCTACAATTTCTCTCTGTCCTGGTTTGTTTTTGTTTTCCTTTGTGAAGAGTACCCCCTCAGAAGAAGCAAGAAATGGAGACAATTCTAGGAGTACTGACAGACTTAGGGGTACCTAGAATGTCCAACAGCCGTGTGGGGTTCAAATAACACAAAGAGACAGGATGAAGACCTGAGGCCTCAGTCTTTAACTGGGGTTTAGGGCTATGGCAGAAACATGGATGGGAGCTGAGGTAACACAAAGCAAGCATGGTTAAAGTCGTGTGCTAATGGTCTGATATCGGTTGTAAATTAGCCAGCGAGAGATGGAGTAGGGCTTGGGAAATTGACATCCACACAGGAACTTTGAGGGAGTGGTTGCAGAATTCAGGCAATGATGCGGTTTGGCCAGGTGTCCCTCAGAGGTCCATGTGTTAAAGGTTTAGAAGGCCCGTAAGTCACTGATGACATGTCCTAAAAGGGACAGTGGTTCATTGCTAGTTCTCCCTGTTTTGTGGTCTCCGTGTAAGGGTCTTGCTCTGTTGAGTACTGCTTTTTCCATTGCCACCTGGTGACCTTGCCCAGAGGCCCACAGCAGTACAGTTGTCACTTCTTGGGCTAGAACCTTTAGATCACGAGTTAACCTTTCCCTTTATAAGTTATTTACACCACATATTTCGTTATAGAAATAAAACAGTCCCCAACACAGGCAGCCAAAGAAGTCTTAACTGCTATCAAGGGACTCAAGTCAAGTGACCTCGTGTGGAGGCACACACCTTTAATCCCAACACTCAGAAGGCAGAGACAGGAGGAGCTCTGAGTGGAACCAGCCAGAGCTACATAGTGAGCCCCTAGTGGGGAGGTGGCTTATCCTGCAAGAACAAGGGCCTGACTTGAATCCCTAGATACATTAAAAGCCAGACATGCATTTGTCACCTTGGTGCAAAGGAGGTAGAGACAAGCAGATCCTTGGGGCTTGTTGGCCAGTTAGTCTAGCCTAGTAGGCAGGTTGCAGGCCACTGAGAGACCCTGTGTCAACAATAAGTTGGTCATCTCCTAAGGGAGGATACCTGAAGTGGTCCTCTGGCTTACACACAAAAGAAAAGGAGTCTGCAGCAACAGGCAAGGTTAAGTATCTACCCTTTTGGCTCTCAGGTTTGCAGCTGTTCTGTGACATTGTACTAATTATTACTGTGACAAAATACCCAGTGAGCAACTTAAGAGATGGTGTGTTATTGCTCACAGTTTGAGGAGGAACCATCTGTTAACTGTGAGAGCAAGGCAGCAGCAGTGAGGCAGTTGACCACAATGTATCCAGAAGAAGCAGAGCATGCTGGCACTCTATTCATTCTATTCAACCCACCAGATATTGCTGTCCATGTTTAGGATCTGTGTTCCCTCAGATAAATCTCTTTGGGAACAGCCTCACAGATACCCAGAAGTCTGTCCTTTAGGTGATTTTTAAGGTAACCATTAAAATGTTACAAACTCAGATTTCTGAGTTTGAGGCCAGCCTGATCTACAGAGTGAGTTCCAGGATGGCCAAGGCTACACGGAGAAACCATATCTCGAAAAAAGAAAAATAAAACAAACAAAATGTTACAAACTTGGCTTCAAAGAAGACTCAGCAGTTAAAAACACTTGTTGCTCTTCCTGAGGACCAGAGTTCAGTTCCCAGCACCCATGTCAGGTGGTTCACAACCATATATAACTCCAGAACCCAGGGATCTGATACCTCTGGCCTCTGCAAGCATTTGTATTCATGTGTATACATCCACACAGTGACAAACATGTCTACTCATGTACAATATTTCTTTTGTAAAAAATATGATCTTAATTTTAAAAAGATATCATAAACTTACACTTATCATGGTTGTTGTGTGTATGTGTATATGTGGTTGGATAGATGCCCATATGAATATTATATGGCCCGCCATAACACATTATGGAAACCAAAAGACAATGTTGTAAAGTGAGTTTTCTACTTCTACCTTTACATAGGTTCCAGGGATTGAACACAGGTCATTAGACTTGCACTGTTGATCTGCTGAGCCATTTTGCCTCCCCATTTTTATTTTTTAACCTTAAAGAGAGGTCTCCTTGTAGCTCAGGCTAGCCTCAAGCTCACTGTATAGCTAAGGCTGATTTTGAGGCCCTGCTATTCCTTGCTCTTCCTCCCAAGTGCTATAATTACAGACATGTATCAGCATATCAACTGTAACATATCCTTTAAAGTTTCATTTGTTTGCTTTTACACTGCCATGCTAGGATTAAATCCAGGGATTTATCCAGAGGTATGCCAGGCAAGTGCTGTACCTTTGAGCTATACACCCAGCCCATACTGTCTGCGTTTATCTACATATTAACTTACTCAGTGCTTAGGATAATGACTGTTTTCCCAAACTGCATGATATATACATGGGGTGGGTGTGTGTGTGTGTGTGTGTGTGTGTGAGAGAGAGAGAGAGAGAGAGAGAGAGAGAGAGAATAGGCATGCCCAAGTTATCCATGTGGTAGCCAGAATATAGCATTATGAGTCTTCCTCTTATCGCTGCCTAAACTGGGAATCTTGACATCTTGACTAGGCTAGCTGGCCATCAGGTTCTGAAGATCCTCCTTGCTCTACCCCCATCCTTGTGTGCTAGGATACAGGAATTTACAGCCATGCGTGATATTGTAAGTGGATGTTTGGGATTTAAACCCAAGTGCTCTTATCCACTGAAGCATTTCCTGGCTCCTGCAGAGAACTTTTTTTTTCTTCTTTTTTTTCTATATAGCCCTGGCTGTCCCAGAACTTGCTCTGTAGACCAGGCTGTCCTTGAACTCAGGTCCACCTGCCTGCCTCTGCCTCCTGAGTTGGGATGAAAGGTATGCTACCACTATGTGTGCCACCACTGCTGACACAAAAGATAATTTTAATTTAGGCTTAAGTAATAGTTGCATCCTTATTACTTGCTAACAAATTATGTTATCAGTGCCAAGTTACTTAACATTACATGCTTATGGAGCCTGAGAGGCTGTATTAGTTACTTTCCTATCGATGTGATAAAATACCATGACCAGGGCACTTATAGAAGGAAGGGTTGGTTTGTTGCAGAGGGATGAATCCATCATGGCAGGAAGACATGGCAGCAAGTGACAGGGACACCAGCAGGTGCAAACTGGAATGACACTGAGGCGTTGAAACCTCAGAGCCCCAGCGCTGTATTAACTCCAACGTGGCATTAAGTATTCAGATGCTTGTGGCCATGGGGGACATTTCACTCAAAGAACTACAGTGGCCCCACTAGTCACGATGCTATTGACTCTGTTTTTGTCATGAGCTATTGTTGTGTGACACTATTCCTGGGGAAAGCTGAGCTGATGTCTTCTCACCACAGGTAGGGAACTGATGACAGACCAAAGGAAGGATGCTACCACGTGTCCAGCTTGGTGAACCAGTGGGTTATTACAGGAATGTGGGTAAGGGCTTGCCTACAGGAACATAATGAGGACAAGACAGCTACATCACCAACCCATCCCAGCATGGCAGACAGTTCCTGAAAGCTGGAAACCTGGAGTGTAGTCCACAGCCTGCAGGCTGCTCAACTGACTTGAGAATGTCCTTTCTGAGTAGCTCTGAGCCTCTTAAGACCAGGGACTTCAGCTGGTCTGTACTCCCCAGCCCTGCCCCATTCTGAGACAGGGTTTCTCTGTGTAGCCCTGGCTGTCCTGGAACTCCCTCTGTAGACCAGGCTGCCCTCAAACTCAGAGATCCACCTGCCTTTGCCTCCTGAGTGCTAGGACTAAAAGTGTGGGCCACCACCACCCAGTTTACATTTTTTTTTTTTTAAAAAAGGATTTATTATATATATAATATATGTGAGTGCTTTGTCAGCATGTACATCTGCACATCAGAAGTGGTTATTGGATCCCATGGCACTACGGTTATAGACAGTTGTGAACTGCCATATGGTGCTGGAATTGAACTTGGGACCTCTGGAAGAACAACACCGAGTGCTCTTAACCACCCAGCCATCTTTCCTGCCCAAGGTCTCTACTTCTTCCAGCCAGATTTCTTATCTGAGAATGGCTTCCAGCAGTTCTTACAGTTTATGTATGCTTGGAGAAGGAGAGGCCTAGTGTACTTGGTCATTTTCAGAGACTTCCTGAAGACTTTGAGTTGTTGAGTTCCTGAGGCAAATAAGTGTCTATACTGGGATGAATGTCTCACCTCTTAAACATTCTATCTCAAATGAGCTTCAGTCCAAGAAGCAGGTTTACTCTGGAGAAAACTGCTGCTCTGCAGCCTTTAATAAAACACAGTCTGTAGCACCTTCTCCAACGTAAGCTTCAAAAGTAGACTTGGAGTTCGAGAGTTGGCTCAGCAGATAGAGTCCTCATTGCCTTTGCAGAGGACCCAGGTTGGGTTCCCAGTGCTCACATGTGAGCTCATATGTGGTGGCTCACAACCATCTATAACTTCAGTTCCAAGAGATCTCATCCAATGTCTTCTGACCTATATGGGCCTCAGGCATTCATTTGATGTATACACATAAATGCAGGTAAAACACTCATATACATAAATTAAATCTAGCTGGGTGGTGGTGACACACACCTTTAATCCTAGCACTCGGGAGGCAGAGGCAGAGGCAGGCGGATTTCTGAGTTCGAGGCCAGCCTGGTCTACAGAGTGAGTTCCAGGACAGCCAGGGCTACACAGAGAAACCCTGTCTCGAAAAACCAAAAAAAAAAAAAAAAGAAAGAAAGAAAGAAAGAAAGAAATTTATTGAGTAGATTGGGGAGAATTTTATATGATGATCACACGCATACGCCTGTTCATTGTTTTCTCCAACCACACCCATGTGTGAAAGTCTCAGCACATACATCCAGAACATGGATTTCTTCCCATCAACATCTCAGCTTTTCAAGCCTGTAGAAGAACAAGGTTGTTGTGAGCGGTCAGAACTATCTTAGCTCAAGAATCCAAATAATCCTGGTATTTGGCTTTTATGTCCAGCTATTCATTTCCTCAACGATGACATCATGCAGCCCTTCATTCGGTGAAACCTAGGTTGTGTTTGTCCCTCTGTTGCAGCTTGCTGACACCCGAGAAGCTGGCGAGTCTTGGGCTTTCGCAGAGCTGGGGTTGCTTCTGTGTGAAGTGTAGAACTGTTTGCTTTGGTGGGAGAGGAGGCTGCATTGCTGATTCTTTTTCTGATTGGTTAGGCCTCTGGCAGCTAGTCGGTGCCTGAACCCCTTGGGTAGATCTTGAGAAATGTCACTTGAAAGGGAAATCATTATTCCATCTTTGCAGTAATGAGTTTGGAGACTATACTGAGTTTGGTTATCCCAGTGCACTATGACCTCTGGTTGGTAGCCTCATGCTGAATTCTTAGGCATGGATAACATGTATTTGTACCCCAGATATTGACACTGACCTAAAAAATTTCTGTTTGTCTAGTGAATCAATTTATTGGGGTTATTTATGTGAGTCGGGATGAGGGGTTATGTACGGGAGCTTGAGTGGCTCAGTGGGCAGCTACAACACCAAATGTCTCCCCCCTGCAGATGCCCAGGACTCACCAACCTCTCAGTTGTGGTAAACAGGGTGAGACAAAGGGACCAAACACAACTGAAACTCCTTCAAATTAAGGGCTGCACGGTGTCCACTAAGCTGAATCTTCAGCTCTTGAACACAATTATGTCAAAAGAATTTTACTTGGAGATAAAATGTATTACTATCTCAGAAAAATAGTTTATTAAATTAGGGGGGAAACTAATATTTTTTTCAAGGATTTATTTTGTGTATATTTTGTCTGCATATATGTAACCACTCATGAAAGCTGTTTCCTTGGAGTTTTATAACCAAATTGCTTGCACCTTGGCGATCAGAATCTCTTTTTCCCTTACACTTGTTTATTGCTTTTACAACCCTGGGGAGAGTCTTTGTGAATCTTGTAAATTTCAGGAGCTTTCTGAGCTTTGTAAATTTTATTTCTTGAGTATAATAGACCTTCCTCCAAGAAGAAGTATTTCATTTGAGAGGAAATGTTTAAGTTGGTAAGAGTACAATAGGCACTTGTCTAGATTGCATAAGCTTTTGGATTTTTTTATAAGATTTATTTATTCATTTAATATATGTGAGTACACTGTCACTGTCTTCAGACACACCAGAAGAGGGCATCAGATCTCATTACAGATGGTTGTGAGCCACCATGTGGTTGCTGGGAATTGAACTCAGGACCTCTGGAAGAGCAGTCAGTGCTCTTAACCACTGAGCCATCTCTCCAGCCCAAGCTTTTGGATTTTATCCCTAGCACAAAAAAAAAAAAAAAAAAAAAAAAAAAGGAAAGAAAAAGAAGAAAGAAAATGGAACTAAAGAGAGGAACTAATGACCAATATGAGGATAGTAACACCAAGACCAGCCTAGGCTATGTGGTCAGGTCTGTAAACCAACCTTGCCTCTGGAATGAGACCCTATCTAAATATCAACAACAACAGAAAGGGTGTGTGTGTGTGTGTGTGTGTGTGTGGCTGGGGGGAAGGGGGACCAGATCAATAGCTCAGCAGTTAAGAACACTAGCTGCTCTTCCAAAGTACATAGGTTTGAGTTTCTGCACCCATATGGTGGCTGACAACTGTGTCCAGTTCCAAGGCTTCCAAACCCCCCTTTGACCTCTGACAGCCATAAAGCACTCACCCATACTTAAAATGGAAATAAATCTTTAATACACACACCCACACACACCCCACTTGACACAGGTCCTGCAGGTTGTAATAAAAGGACACTTGGGACACTCTGACACAGGGTCTCTGTAGCCACCGTTGGCATCAAATCTGCTGTTTAGTCAGAAATTCCTTAAAACTCCCAATCCTCTTGCTCCACCTTCTGAGTGCTGAGATCACAGGCATTCACCATCACCTCTGATTTTAAGTGGTGCTGCGAATGCCCCACGGGTTGGGCAGGCTCTCTATCAACTAAGCTTGACTTCAGCTCATGAGCACATTTACATTAAAATAATTTTACTTGGAGAGAAAATTACTAATATCTCAGAAAATAGGAAAGAAATGTTTTTTAAAGATTTTTCTTATGTGTGTATTTTGTCTACATGTATGTATATGCACCATTGCATGCCTGGTGCCTTTAGAGGCATCAGGTAGTCTGGAACTGGAGTTCTGTATGGTTGTGAGCCATTACGTGGTTGTTGAGTACCAATCCTGGGTTCTCAGTGTGATTAGCAAATACTCTCAACTGCTGAACTGTCTCCCAAGCCCCAAGACTAATAACCTAGATTCACATATGTACAAATCATTTATTATTTGATCTTATGTGTCTGGCTAATTTCAGTAAACACAATGCTTTCTAGTTGTATCCATTTTCTTTTACAGCTAAATAGAATTCCACTGTGTATATGTTCTTCATTTTATTTATCAACTTACCTGTTGGGTCTCACTGGTTCCATTTTCTAGCTTTGGAGAATAATGTGCCAAGAGGTATGCTCGAGAATGGTATAGCTGGGTAATATGGAACATATACGTTCAGTGGTTTGGTTGTTGATGTTTTGTTTTTTAAGACAGAGTCTATTTAGCCCTAGCTGTCCTGGAACATGCTGTGCCGACCACATTGGCCTCAGACTCACAGAGATCCTTAGTGTTTTTGAGGAGACTCTGAACTGCTGTACTGCATACACCAGTTTACATTCCCACCAGCAGTATGTGAGGGTTACTTTCTCCACATTCTTGCCAGCATTCATTGCTTGTTTTCCTGATGATAGCCAGCCAGTCTGGAGGGAGATGGAATTTCAAAGTACGTTCAGTTTACGTTTCACCGTATCAAAGATAGGCCATTGTATTTACCTTTTGTGTGTACTGTTATATTTTGTTTTGAGACAGAATTTCAGGTTGCTCAGTTTGGCATGAAAGCTGTGTAGCTAAGAATAACCCTGATCCTCCTGCCTCTGTTTCTTAAGTGCTACAATATCTGACCATCATACCTGACACTATTTCCATTTGTTCTAAGAACTCATTTCATTCTGTCCATTGACTCATTTAATCTGTGGATGGTTTCAGAGGTTTTCTTGTTTAATGTTTGTCATTTTTTATATATATTAGTTACTAAACTGATGCCTGATACATATCCTGAAAGAGTTTTTTCTCTTTCTCTGTCGGCTCTGATTTTTTCTTTCTTTTGAAGCTTATCTAGGAGCAATGATTGAAATGCTGTTCACCGTTTCTCATATAATAATGTAAGCAGAGAAATAGAGCCTGGGGTTATACTTAGGAGAACAACTGCAGCGGTCAGCGGTAATCAGCTCATAGAGCTTCCATCTAGCAGATGGCGATGAAGGTAACGGGCTCTTTAAGGACAGACCTAGGTTCCTCCACAGCGGTAAGGCAAGGGTCCGAATTGCAATCCCACACCACCAACCCTGGGGGTGCACATCAGTAATGGGGTGTTCAGGTGTCCAGCACATGAACTCGCACGCTTGGTTATGATTGGCTTGTGGTTGTTCCCCAAAATGGAGGCTCTTAATGCTTTGATTTTCCTTCTAGATGTTTCTTACTTAATCTGGGCCTGTTCTTGTCCCCCACCATCGGTCATTACTGTCAATGCTGTAGTTGCAGTAACCAGGACTGGCCACCTGGACATGTGGCACAAACCAGAAAGCGGCACTGCTTTTTAAAATTATTGTTTTCAAAAAATGTTTTGCAGGCCTAAGGGATAGGGCTCCCCAGGTAAAAGCACACGCTCCCAGACCTGACGGCCCAGATGACTGAAGGAAATTGTGAAAGGAAAACTAGCAGCTCACTGGCTGGTGAGATGCCTCATCGGCTAAGAGCACTGTCTGCTCTTCCAGAGATTAATTCCTAGCAACCACGTGGTGGTTCACAACCATCTATAAGGGGATCCGGTGCCCTCTTCTGGCCTGCAGATGTATATGCAGCAGAGCACTCATACATTAAATAAATAAATTTTTTTTTTTTAAAAAAATATAGCATTTCACAAATTGTCTTTTTGTGGTACACACACAATAAATGTTAAAAATTATTCGAGGGCCTGGAGAGATGGAGACTGGTTGATAGAGCACCTGCTGTTCTTGCAGAGGACCCAGGTTTAGTTCCCAGCAGCCATTTCAGGCGGCTCATGAACACCTTGGACCCCAATTCCCAGGGATCTAGCACCCTGCCCTGACTTCTCAGGGCAGCAAAGGTGGCGCAGGGAAAGGGCGCAAAGTGTAAATGAGTGAGGATTCACTAGTTAGCTCTCCCTTTCCTGAGCATAGTGATGAGTGCAGATCAGTCAGGCACTGTGGAGGCAAAGGCAGAATTTGATGCCAGCTTGGTCTATAAACCTACTTCCTAACTTTTCTCCAGAGAAATTGCCATGGCCAGATGACTTCAGCAATTTGCACTAAATATTTAAGGCAGAAATAGTAAACATATGTGCTTTCTTCCAGTAAAAATTGGTTTATTCTGTACGTCAGATTTTGGAACCTACTTGTTTTTATAATATATCGTAGATGTTAATTATACGTCTTCCATTACTTTGTAGGAAGGTGCTGTGTTATGTGAGGAAAGGTGGGTTTAGATAGTCGTCTGCCCAGCCTTGTCTCTCCATTCTTTTGTTTGTTTGTTTGTTTGTTTGTTTTTTGGTTTTTCAAGACAGGGTTTCTCTGTATAGCCCTGGCTGTCCTGGAACTCACTCTGTAGACCAGGCTGGCCTCGAACTCAGAAATCCGCTAGCCTCTGCCTCCATTGTCTCTCCATTCTTACAGACAGCATTCCAGTTACCACCGTACTCACTCATCTGATGCCTGTGGGCATTCACGTGGGGTAAATTCTTTTTAAAAAAGATTTATTTTACTGTGTGTGTATGTGTTTGTGTGTGTGTGTTCATAGGATGCTTTCAGAAACCAGTGGATGGCTTCTAATTCTTGGGATACATACAGAGTAATTTGGGGGCCAGGGGTGTGCAATCTATTGCTTCTTAAACCCAGTCTTCTCAGCCTCTGTGTAGCACCCTCTGTGACTCAGTATCTTCCTCCTCCCATTCCAACAGTTGTGCCATTATCTGCCGCTGCTGACCGGCACCCTTAACTGTTTCAGGTCAACCCTTCCTCTTGGGATCTTCTGACTGTATATAATGATTCCAGGTTATGTAATTTATCAATTCCTTTTTGAAAATGGCGGTGTGTGACTTAATACCAGCACTCAGTAACAGGATCATCAGTTCCAAGCCACCATAGGCTACACAATAAAAACTCTTGATTCAAAGAAAACAAAACAATAGCTACAAAAAAAAAAAAACAAAAACCAAAAAATCATTATCTGCCTTCCTTAGCAGAACACGAGCCTTTTGAGACCAGAGACTGTGTCTGTCTTCCTGTTGTGTTCCTTACCTAGAACATGATTGGCCTTGTATTTGCTGAATAGACTCATTTGCTAATTTAACACTGGCTGTTTATTTGGCTCTCCCTTGCTTTGATGACTAGTGAACATTGCTGTCTTTATTCTGCTAGTTGGCCATCTTTATTTTTGAGTTCTGATATAGTCTTCTACTGAAGCATCTGATTTTTGCATAATAGCTTTCTTTCTTTATTTATTTATTTATTTATTTAGAGACAGGGTCCTTTGTAGTCTTTCTGTCCTGGAACTTACTATGTAGACCAGGCTAGCCTTGTACTCACAGAGACCTGCCTGCCTTCGCATCCCAAGCGCCAGGATCAAAGGCGTGCCTTCATAACTAGTACATCATAACTTACAGAAACATGAAGCAAATTGTGATTTCTGCTGACAAGGGTTTCTCTGCTCATTTATTTGTGCTTTTTGTTTAACAGATTCTGAGATCGAGACTGAGAAGGAGCTATCCATTTTAAACCAGAAATGTTCTGAAGAAGTAAAAACCCCAGAATTAATATCACAAAAATTCCCAAGGGCTAATTCACAGGCATCTGAGTCCCAGGAAGCCTGTGCCCATGAAAGTCAGGGAGGTGGGAGCCACGGAAGCTCTGCTACTCAGGGTTTGAAGAATGTTGCTAAAAAGGACTCTACTGTCTGTAGGGAGCAACTTCCAGAGAACGCCCAGGCTTCTGCATTTGACAAACACTTGAATCCCAGCCAAAGTATTGTTACAATTCAAAGAAAGAAAACAGGACAGAGAGTCTTTAAATGTGACGTATGCAATAAAACGTTTAAGTATAATTCAGACCTAAGTCGGCATCGCAGGAGTCACACTGGGGAGAAGCCTTATGAATGTGGGCCGTGTGGGCGGTCCTTTACTCACAGCTCTAATCTTATACTTCACCAGCGAATTCACACTGGGAATAAACCATTTAAGTGTGATGAATGTGGGAAAACGTTCGGGCTCAATTCCTATCTCCGTCTGCATCAGAGAATTCACACTGGAGAAAAACCGTTCGGGTGTAGTGAGTGTGGGAAAGCCTTCAGTCGGAGTTCCAGTCTCATTCAGCACCGGATAATACACACAGGGGAAAAACCTTACAAGTGTAACGAGTGTGGGAAAGCCTTCAGTCAGAGCCCCCAGTTAACTCAGCACCAGAGGATCCACACAGGGGAGAAGCCCCACGGATGCAGTTGGTGTGGAAAGGCTTTCAGCCGGAATGCAAGCCTTATTCAGCACCAGAGGATCCACACAGGCGAAAAGCCCCACAAATGCGCTCAGTGTGGGAAAGCCTTCAGCCAGAGCTCCAGCCTTTTTCTTCACCACAGGGTTCACACTGGGGAGAAGCCCTATGTGTGTGGAGAATGCGGACGGGCCTTTGGCTTCAATTCTCATCTTACCGAGCACGTTCGGATTCACACTGGGGAGAAGCCCTATGTGTGCGGCGAGTGTGGGAAGGCCTTCAGCCGTAGTTCCACTCTGATGCAGCACCGCAGAGTGCATACCGGGGAGAAGCCCTACCAGTGCGCGGAGTGTGGGAAGGCCTTCATCCAGAGCTCGCAGCTCACCCTCCACCAGCGTGTTCACACTGGAGAGAAGCCTTACGAGTGTGGTCTCTGTGGGAAGGCCTTCAGCAGGAGATCGGCCCTCACTCAGCATCAACGGATTCACATGGGCGAGAACCCACAGGAATTTGAGTGTGGCCCAGATTTTGTTTATGACTCCAGCCATCTGTCCACTGGAGAGAGACATGGCAGGGCCTTCAGCCACAGTGCCAAACTTGTCCTGCAGTGGACGATCCGGAGTGATGAGAAATCCCGGGGTTGTCATGAGTGTGGGAAAACTTACAGCACTTCCTCACAGTCCATGGACTATCAGAAAATTCAGGCTGGGGAGAAACCCTCTAAATGCAGGGAATGTGGTGGTAAAGCTGGTAGTGAGGTGTCACCCCTTACTCCGCACCATGTGACTCGTGTTGGTGAGAAGCCACAATTGAAGGACGGATCTGAAAGATACTTAATTCAAATCAAAAAGATTTTTCAAGAAAGACATTTTTAATGTGACAAATGTAGGAAACAGTTTAGAAACTTTGTATGAGGTAGAATTGCATACTGAAAGTTAAATAGACTGTTATTACAGATTTGCATGCTAGGAGGCTGGGGCTGTGTGGCCTGTTGTGTGGCCTACACCCACCCCATTCCCCATGCCCAGGGTCCTGACTGACTCAGCAGCAGGCCACTTTAACGTCAGGTCAAGTTTAGGTTTTTATCACAGAGTTGAGTTCCCACACTAAAGAGCGGTTGATGGGAGATTTCAAGATAACAGCGTATCTTCATTGGCGGTTGTAAGAGAGAAACCCGGAGATCCGGGAATTTGGCTTGTCACGTTTGAGAATATTGATGATGCTAAGGACAGATATGACCATGATTGGCAAGCATGTGGATGGTCTGGGGACTGAGGTGGCTCTGCCAGTGGCTGGTGGCACTAAATGTAGGTTCTCTAGGTACAGAGGAGACGGCAGCTTTGGGGGGCGGCCACTGTGCGGCAAAGGGTGGAGGCTGCAGAGACATCAGCATAAACTGACCCCTGCGGTGACCAGCGCTTAGGGCCAAAAGTGACAAGGACAGCTACAAAGAGTAAAACTCCTGCTGGAGGTTGTCCTGGTGGCTGTAATTTAAAGATCCTTTGGTCTTCACTGAATTAGTCATGTGCAGTGAACAAATCTTGTAATTTCCGTTCTCTTCTGCCAACGCAGCCTGACTGCTGCCAACTCCCAGCTATCCTCATTATCAGACTCCTTTCTAAGAAAGTGCTGTCCTTGTTTTGTTTTGTTTTTTTAAACATTTTGCCAGGCACTTGAGTGACAGAGACAGGTAGGTCTCTGAGTTTGAGGTCCCAGACCAACCAGGAGCTACACAGACCCTGCCTCAAAAAGAAAAGAAAAAAGTTTTGAAAAGCATTTTAGATTTTACCTTTTGTTTTTACTATGACTCCTTTTTTGTTTTTGTTTTTTGTTGTTGTTTTGGTTTTGATAGGGGTGGGTTGTGTTCCCCTTTTTTACTGTCTACTGGGGTTATCCTGTGAGGTTGGGTGCCTCTACTCTGAGAGCAAATGGATTCAGAATCTACCTATTTTCCCTTTGGAAGTTGAGCAAGCTATGGTTTTCTCCAACTCCAGATAATATTTCTCAGTGAAGCATGGTTGGATGGACACTAGTTGGCAGCACAGCTGCCTGAATCCAGCCTGCATACCCACCATGCTGTGTGCCCCAGGGTCACTGCAGATACTGGGTGGTTCTTGATGGTGTTATTTACATTGTACTTTTTTACTGCAAGATGTATTAATAAGCCATCAATGTTGTATTTGCAGTGGCTAAGGAATTCTCACACTCAGTTTCCTTCGACTTAATGAAGCCAATTAAAAAACTGTGAAAATCAATATCAGTCTGTAGTGATGGTGTGATTCAGCACAGTGCCTACCTGGTATGTACAAAACCCTTGGTTTGATCCCTAGCACTGTAAAAACTGGGCATCTTGATGCACACTTTTAATTTTTAACACTCCAGAGATTGAGGCAGGAGGTTAACAAGTTCAAGGTCATACTTAGCCACATAACAAATTCAAGACCAACCTAGGCTACATGAGACCCTACCTAAAACAAAACAGGAAACCAAATACATAGATAACTAATACTAGCAAGCAATACAAACTGAGGGGTTGCTAGTCATATTAAAGTTGAAAATAAACATGAGGGAATTCATCTTGGAAAATAAAGTAGTTTGTGTGGAAGTTACTGTTGCATGCAGGTCAGCTGTATGCATCACACACAGCTGAATGACCGGATAGCACTAGAAGCAGGCCCAACTGGTTCTTTCAGGCCCTAACCTTTGACCTCGAATGACCACATGCCCCAAGTATCTAACCTCATCTTATACAAATTCCTTATTTTTGATGCTCGCAACCCTTGACAGCCAAGGAAGCTAACAGCGGTGTTGATAAACTCATTCTGGTAGTCCCCAGATGAGAGAAGATCATCTGCATATTGCAGTAGGTGTTGATAAACTCATCCTGGCAGTCCCCAGATGAGAGAAGATCATCTGCATATTGCAGTAGGCACATCTGGGTAGTGAGACAATTCTCAAAACTGTTCAAGTAGGGGGCCAAACACATTAGAAGAATTAGGGGAGCCCATTAATATTGTTGCGTTCTCCAAGAATGGGGTCTTCCCATTCAAAGCAAAAAGGCCTCTGTTGTCAGCTCAATTGTGCAAACTCAAGAGGCATCTTTTCAGTCTGTGACCCTGAACCACTGTTGGGGTCTTACTGAGGAGGGTGCATGTGTTAGGGGCCAAACGGTGTTTACTTAAACAATCTGATTAATTGCTCTAAGATCTTGGACTAATTGATACGAACTGTTGAATTTCTTGACTGGTAGAATTGGGGTATTGAAGGGGGACATACAGGGTTTAAGAAGTCTGTCTTTTATGAGCTCAATGGCAGGTTTCAACCCTAATCTCCCCTCTGAGGGATAGGGTAGGACAGTACCTTCTTTAAACACATGTAGAGGGCGTTTCAGCTCTGTCTGGATGGGAGGACCCTGCAAGTCACACCGGTTTCCTTCTTGGGCCCAAACATTAGGTTTCATTTGTTTCTCAGCCCAGGGAATCATCAAATCAAGGGAGACCTTGACTTCATTAAATATGTTAATTCCAGCTCCTAATTTGGATATCAAATCTCTCCCCACAGGTTGGTTCTTGATTCTGGAACACAAACTGTGTTACCCTTTACCTATCCTAAAAATTGATTGTAGTTTTTTGTTTTTTTGTTTGTTTGGTTTTGTTTGTTTGTTTGTTTTTTTCAGAAAGTGGAGGAGAGAATTCTCCCCTCACTTTGGTTACTACCAATTTTTCTGGGAAAAGGTTCATCCTTGGGAGACGTTTAAATAGGGAGGAATGGAATTTTCCTGATCAAAAAGAAATATAATTTCTTTCTCCATCGGAACTGTCATTAAAGGTTCTCTTGAGGTCTCAGTGAAAAATAGACCCTTTGATTCCCGTCCCCAAATTATCGTTAAAATTTATGAAGATAATCACCTCATTCTGGGCATTCCTTCTCAAAGTGTCCCACCTTTCCACATTTGACACATTTGTTTTCTCTTGTCCTTATCATGGCTCCTTCATTCCTAGTCCGCTGTAAAAGCATCCTGGGGCCCCCCGCTACCAGAAAGGCATGATGGTGACCTCATTGGGATCCTAAGCCTTTGTCCTGTTTCTGGCGGTTTGGCTCACAGAGGGAGAGCATGATCTTAGCTTTCTGTTTCTGCTTTTCCTCATGCCTTTAAGCATGTTCTTTCTGGGCCTCTACAAGCAAATCTTTAAGTTCTCTACTCTTCCAACTCTCTATCTTTAGTAACTTATTAAAAATGTCTGGCCAACAACTGTTGGTCATAAAATGTAACTTTAGCATCCCATGACCAAAGGAATCCTCCCGTCTTAATCCAGAATATTATCTCATTTGATCCTTTAGGACTTCAGCTGGGAAGCCAGGCAGTGGTGGCAGCATGCCTTTAACCCCAGCATTCAGGAGGCAGAGGCAGGTCAATCTCTGTGAGTTTGAGGTCTACAAAGCTAGCTCCAGGACAGCCAGAGCTACACAGAGAAACCTTGCCTTGAAAGAACAAACAAGAGAATTCAGCTGGAACTTCATCTCCCTTGTTGATATTAAAAGCCTTAATATTCTGAGATCCAGGAACTGATGTTTTTTATTTCCCTAATAATAAGGACCCTCAGATTCCTCATCTGTCCCTATTGTTACTATCCCATTGGGATCCTGACTAGGGCATTTAGCATTGACTACCAGGACTTTAGGTCTAGCTAGGTGTTCCCTCTCCCAGATGATGCTCCAAGCCATTCTTCCTCTAAGAAAACAATACCCAGGATTGATATTACTTCACCCCATGTATAAACCTGGAGGCCCAATAATTGATCCAATTGGTTTGATACTCCAAAGAGCTCACCTAAAAAAGATTTAAGCTCTTTTAAGGCTTTTTTACTTGAAAACTATTAAGGAGAACATTCATAAATCCAATTTTACCACCCCTTAAGGAAACCTCTGTAAGTGGGTACATTGGCTGGGAAGGGACCTTGTGTGGTCAAGCTTTGAGGATATTGGAATATGAAACTTTCTATATTCTTTTTTACATTGTCCTAACTCCTGTCTTAAGGTGAGGTTACTGGGATGTCTGGGAGGGAGTTGGGAATGGGGTAGACAGAAATAGGAGATAAAGAGTTACTAGAAGAATAGGTTTCTTATTTCTCCACCGAACAGTATGTCCAGACCTCTAATAGAAATACCCCACTTCTGGTACCTACTTCTGTCTTGGTTGCTTTCAATTGCTGTGATGAAGCACATTGACCAAGGTAACTTTATAGAATAGAGCATTTAGTTGGGGACTTGTTTACAGTTTCAGAAAGTAGTCCAGGATTGGATTGTCATGGTAGGGAGCATGGTGGCAGGCTGGCCTTGTGCTGGAGCAGTAAATGAAAGCTCACATCTGATCTGCAAGTTGTAGGCAGAGGGAGAGAGAGATGGACTGTGTGGGTTTTTGAAACCTCAAACCCCACCCCCAATGACATACTTCCTTCAACAAGGCCACACCTCCTAATCCTTCCCAAACAGTTCCACCAACTGGGAACTAAACAGTCAAATACATGAGTGTAGGGGGTCATTCTCATTCAAACCACTACATGCCCTCACAGAAGCAGTTTAGCAAACCAAGGGTTCATTTATCTTACAATTCTAGGTTTGAGTCCATCGCCATGGGGAAGTTCTACCACAACAGGTGATTCGAGATTTCACTGAATTGACAAAGTAGTGCTTGTAGCTGCAGAGCCATCTCTCTCATCTCAGAGCCAAAATTCTCTTAAGAATTTTTCTCTTAATGACACAGGGTCTCATGTAGCCCAGCCTGGCCTAGTATTTGCTATGTAGTCAAAGGTGGCCTTGAACTTAAGACCCTCTTGCCTCTAGTTCCATAATGCTCCATTATAGGCATGCACCAAATCTGGTTCTTTTGCATGCTTCTAGTCGCCCTTCTGCCAGAGAGTTTTGTCTTATACACATTTTTTTTCTGAAACACATGATGTAGAAAACGTGTCTAGGCTTTATTTTGGGAAGGAAGGATGGCTAAAGGGGGGAAGAAAGAAATGCAGCAACACATAATCATTTGTACAACTGTAAAACATTGTG
The DNA here is from genome assembly GCA_019843965.1 of Rhynchomys soricoides. Lineage (NCBI taxonomy): Eukaryota > Metazoa > Chordata > Mammalia > Rodentia > Muridae > Rhynchomys > Rhynchomys soricoides. The sequence goes on along the minus strand of JADRCH010000202.1, from coordinate 1,307,286 downwards.
TTTGGCACTGTGTTTCTGTGAGTCTTCTGTCCTGGAAATACACTGAGTAAATTAAAACCATTCCCAGCCTAAGCTCCTGGGGCAGGGTGGTGGGGCAGATCTCATGGGAAGTGTTGATACAAAACACAGCTCTCGCCTCAAAGGGAAAAACAGAGGTTATTTTGAGTCAAATTTGAATGGCCATGGCCTGGGAACATAGACTTAGGCTGTTCCAATGTTAAAGTGGTTACATGAACTTTTATAGTCACAGAAGAAAAGAAAATCATAGATTCTGGCACTGTCTTAATACACTGGTATGAACATCAATCACGTGGACAACAGCCAGTCAGGGAACTCTGGGCTGCAGTTCTCAGGTGACACTGACATTCTTAGCTTTCATACTGGGAGAAGCTAGGGGTCCCTTCACCTGATCCATTTCAAAGGCTTTGTTAGTTAAAGGGATGTTAGCTCACAAAGTTGGGCAATAAGTGGATATTAGGGAGACTCAAGACAGCCCCTGGGTAATTTGGTTCTGGGCTGCAAGATTCTGATTCTATACAATTACCAATTTCTAATTAGACAATCATCCTTGTAATAGCTTTGGCGTAGGTGTAGCTTTTAAATGTTTTTTTTTATAAAGGAACTTCAGTTCACAGAAACGTAAGGAATGGCTTGATCAAAAGATCAAGCCCTTATTGTGGGGCCTGGGACTAGACATGTTAGGAAAATTTATGACTAAATATGGGGGGGGGCAGTTGGATTTTCAAGACTGCAAAGAGATTCTAGGTCATTCTAAGACAGGCTTACCACCTATGCATGGGTGAGATGTGGAGCTGGGATGACTCCACAACTGTAGTAGACCTCTGCAAAGCTGAAGAGCCCCAAGTCTGTCCCCACTGTGTATGAGGGCTAGGGAAAAACAAAACGAAGAACGCCACCCACTTGCAACCAGGTGCACCAGGCAGTGTCGGTGACTGCAGGAGATGGAGCTAAGAGACCAGAGTGACCAGAAAAGGAAGAAAAATCAAAATGTCTTTAAACAAGAATGTGAAGAGAATAAAGGCATTTTGGATAAGCAAGTTGCACGTGGTCCTACAAATGCAACCCAGGAGTAGCAGAATCTGCACACGCATGCACCCCTGTGCTGTCTGAACGCTTGCTGGCCTCATTTGATGCATGTTAGGGGTTCTGGATTTCCAGTCTCAGTTTGGGCTAGTGCCAAGGCCTGGGACAGAGACGTGGCAGGTAAAGGCCAAAAGCAGCCACCGCTGGCTTTTTCACATCTTGTGTTGACATGAACTTTCATCTGACTGTAAGTTTAATTTGCATTTCTCTCCTAAGGAACGAGTTCAACCAGTTATGGCTATTAGGAGCCACGGCTAGCCAGGTGTGGTGACGCACACCTATAATCCCAGCACCTGGGAGGTGGAGACAAGAGGATCATCTTCCACCACATAATGATTTTGAGATTGGTCTCCCACACCTGAAACCCTGCCTCAACTCTGCCTATCTCTGCCCCCCCCCCGAAGACCCACGTGAATTTACAAGCTCTTCTCATTCACAGCTAACAGAATCGAAAGGTTTGACAGCACTATCTGCAAACATTTCCACCCACCTGCAACCTCAAAATTAATGCTGAGTGGAGGTGGCAAGGCCGCTCCAGGTACGGCAAAGAAGTGAGCTTTTGCTCCCAGGAGCAGTCTGCTGTGCTTCCAACAGTTGAACACAAGCACCCACATTTCCTCCAAATGATTAATAGAGTTGTCTTCTAAAACAGACGTGAAGTCCCGTTTTAAGAAAGCACACATCAAAGGCAGTTGGTGGTAGACTATACCTGTAATCCCAAGCACTTGGAAAGCAGAGGCAGAAGAATCCCCCCATGGGTTTGAGGCCAGCTTGGTGTTCACGGTGAGTTAGACTGGGACCTGGGCACAGGATCAGCTGCAATGGGCACATCTAGCATCTGGAGGGGACAGACGGACATTCTCTAAAGTTATTGAGACTGTTTCAACTTAACAATAACCACTGACTATGAGCTTACCATAGAGGACCATTTTATGGAATGGAAATTATCCCAAGAGATGGAGAGATGTCTCAGTGGTTAAGAGCACTGGTTTCTTCCAAAGGAAATACCCACATGGTAGTTTACAGTTACTTGTAACTTCAGTTCTGGGGTATCTGGCCTGTGAGAACACCAGGCACACAAGTTGTACACGTAGACAAACATGCAGGAAAACCACCCATATACATTAAATAAACAAATGAAGAAAGAAAGAATTAATACCGAGGTGATGGTGACACTCACTTTTGTCCCAGCACCTGGAAGGTAGAGGCAGATGGGTCTCTAAATTCATGGCCAGTCTGGTTTACTGAGTTCCAGGATAGCCAGAGCTACAAAGAGAAACCCTGTCTTGAAAAACCAAACCAACCAACCAACCAAATAAATAAATAAGAAATTATCCCTACAGACTTAAAGAGCCACAGGTTGGTTGCTCTGTCTTAGTCACTGTTCGTTTGCTGTGTAGAGATGCCGTGGCCAAGGCAAGTCTTATAAAAGAAAGCATTTGACTGGGGGCTTGCCGGCAGTCAGAGGGTTACTTCCTCAGGCAGCATGTATGGTGCTCAAGCATGCTCCAGCCTTATTCACAGGCCAAGAGGGAGAACTGGGCCTGGCATGGGTTTTTGGAACCTCAAATCCCACCCCAGGGTTTCTCTGTGTAGCCCTGGCTGTCCTGGAACTCACTCTGTAGACCAGGTTAGCCTTGAACTCAGAAATCCGCCTGCCTCTAACTCCAGGCATGCGCCACCACTGCCCAGCCTACAAGTCATTCTTTCTAATCCTTCTCAAATAGTCCCACTCCCTGATGACTAAGAATTAAAAAATATGAGTCTATGGAAGCCATTCTTATTTAAGCCACAATTTCCAAGGACTAAACAGAAGTAAATGTAAATGTTCTTTGGAGAAAGTTGACTTTAATCTTTTCTGACAGTAATGACAAGAAGTCACTGATTAGGATGTGTAATAGTTTCAGATATGAAAAGATATGTGCATATCCTACTCATAAAATGTGTGATTAAACCAGTGGGATAGGCCATAGTAAGGAATATTACTGTCTTACTATAGTTGCTTTTCTTGTTGTGATCAAATATCTTACAAAGACCAAATTAAGGAAGGGTTTATTCTAGCTTACAATTTGAGGGGATCATTCCATCATGGCAGAGATAGCATGTTGGTAGGAACAAGGTATAGGCTTGTCACATTGCATCAGTCAAGAAGCAGAGAGAGACATACACACACACACAGAGAGAGAGAGAGAGAGAGAGAGAGAGAGAGAGAGAGAGAGAGAGAGAGAGAGAGA
>JADRCH010000202.1:1286675-1303938 GCA_019843965.1 Rhynchomys soricoides | reverse complement strand
AGAGAGAGAGAGAGAGAGAGAGAGAGAGAGAGAGAGAGAGAGAGAGAAAGAGAGATGTTGGGGCTCCTTTTTTTTTCCAGCACAGAATTCCAACTCATAAAATGATGCTACTCACAGTTAACCAATTAACCTAGTCTAGACAATCCCTCACAGGTACATGTAGGCTTGTCAACTAGATGATTCTAGATCCTATGTAATTGACAACATTACCATCTATGGTGCCTTGGATGAGAATAGCCCCCATAGGCTCTTATATTTAAATGTTTTGCCCTAGTTGGTGGAACTGTTTGGGAAGGACTGGGAGGTGTGACCTTATTGAAGAAGGTGTGTCACTGGGTGTGGGTTTTGAGGTTTCAAAAGCCCAAGCCAAGCCCAATCACTCCTTCCCTCTCTCCAAGTTGCAGATAAGATGTAAGCTCTTAGCTAATGCTTCTGCACCATGCCTGCTGACCTGATGCTTTGCTCCCTGCCATGATGGCCATGGACTCACCCTCTAAACCTGTAAACAAGCCCTCAATTAGATACTTTCTTTAATAAGTTGCCTTACTCATGGTGTCTCATCACAAAAGTAACCAAGACACCATCACAACTTCAGTCTTTGTTAACTTAGCACCCAAGCGCATCACTATTCAGCTAAAACTTTCCTTGTTCCAGTCTCTGCAGGCACCTGAAGTCGGATGTACATACCCCAACACACACACACACACACACAAACAGATCTTAAAAAAACCAAAGACACACATTCCATTTTTTAAAAACCCAATGTTGTTTGAAAGTCATCTAACATTCAAGACAATCTCTTAACTAGTGAGTTCTTATAAAATCAGAAGCAAGTTATGCACTTCTGGAATGCAATGACAGAACAAACATTTCCATTCCAAAATGGAAGAATGGGGACATAGCAAGAAATGATGAAACCAAAGCAAGACCAAAACCCAACAGGGAAAAGACAAAATTCTGTAGTTCCCTGTCTGGCATCTGGAACTTGATGGGACCAAGGGCTTGGGTGGCCCCTCCCCTGCACTGTTGCCACCTACAGCACTTATAGCCTCTCTCTTCAGTTGACCCCACTTTATATATCCATCTTATCGTCTCGTGATGAACACCCCAGGCTCTGGCATCTCCAGCATCTCTTGTTCTCCACTGCAATTTAGGCTCCACCTTCACAGTGCTTCTCAGTGATCCCTCAGAGCCACCTTGTGGGGACTTCAACCGTACCTTGCATTGCCTGACTCCAGTGTCTCTCTGGAACTGCAAATAAAAGGGATCAGTATTGGCTCAGGACCCCCAAGACCAAGTTCTCAGCACAAAGAAGATTTATCTGCCCCAGAAGGACAAAGGGCGGGTCTTACGAGACAAAAACAGGGGCTAGAGAGATAGCTCAGTGGTTAAGAGCACTTACTGCTTATTCAGAGGTCCTGAGTTCAATTCCCAGCAACCACATGGTGGCTCACAACCATCTGTAATGGGATCCAATGCCCTCTTGTGTATTTGAAGACAACAACAATGTACTCATATACATAAAACAAATTTAAAAAAAGAGAGAGACAAAGTTAGGAGATAGAAGCTGAAGGAGAAGGGGAAGGTAACAAGGGTGGGGAGAGGTATTTGTCTTGGATGGGGACAAAGGACTGCCACTGGAAGAGAGGAGCCAATAGGCAAATGCAGTTTATAAAGGTAAAAGAAGAAACCCCACGTTAGAATGAGGTGTTTAATTTTAATTGGGCATGTTAATTAAAGCCAAAGGGAGCTTTTGAATGTTGGACTTCAATAAACCTTGGTAGTCAGTCTCAGGAGGAGGAAGTGGCCAAATAAGGGAATCGTCCTTGGTGAGCAGCTTAGGAATGTGACCTAACAGTTTTTATTTAGCAAAGCAGAGAGAATGTGGGAGAAGGGTAAGGCTGCCAGAGCAATGCTTGCCATGCTAGTGCCCCTTCAGCAAGACCCCACGATTCCCCTTAATCTTGCATCATTTCTGTCTTTAAAGCCAGTAATACCACATGGACAATGCTGTCAAGTTCTGCTGACAGCTTAGAATGGAGCCTGGCCTCTTGGACCAGAACAGTAGCAACTTCTGTGTATCCTTCATGCTGTCCCTAATGAGACACTTTTTTGAGCAGGGAACCCTTTAAATAGATGCATTTTCACACGTTGGAGCTTTGGTGGGTGGAATCTTGCGTTCAGGATGCTTTTCCAACCATCCCAGTATAAAACAGATTTCTCTCTTTAGCAGTTACAACCTTCTTCTAAGCACACACCTTGACCTTGACTCAAACTTCCTTGTCAAACTATATGTTATTTTGTACCTTTATGTTGAACTTTTTGTTCTTTTTCAATGTAGACCTGGATAGATTTGCCCCCTAAGAGACTTTATAAAACCAAAATTTCTTTTTCTTGCAAAATCTAGTGGAGCCTGGTTAGTGATCCCAGGTGCCTCTCTATCACCAGTGACTCACACAGCTGTGCCACCATGGAAATCCGTGTCCCCAGGTTGCTACAATGGGGAATAGATAAGGCTGGCAGTGGACTTCCTTAAGGAAGCCTGTGTGACACTGTTCCTAGGAGAAGTAAACAGACACCTACTCTCTCCAGACTGGGAACCAGCAACAAACCAAAGTAAGGCTTCCGCTAAGTCCAGCGTGGTGAGCCAATGAGTTTTATTAGGGTTTCTTATAAGAATATGGGTGAGGAGTTACTTACAGGAGCAGACGTGATGCAAACACAATGGCATCACCGAAGTGCCACACCAGCATGAGTGACAGCTCGTGAAAGCTAAAAACCTGGAGCACAGCACATAGCCTGCGGGAGACCGGACAGTGTCCTTTCCAGGTAGTTTGGTCAGTTGGTCTGAGACTCTTGTAGGCAAATCAATTCATCCCTGCTTCTTCTAGATGGTTCAGTTTGGTGGAAAGTCTTCTCAGTATCTTGTCTCATCTGAGCATCTCTTAGCAGTTCTTATAGTTTTATGCCTGGGGAAGGGAGAGCCAAGTGAATCTGGTCAGTTTCAGGAACTTCCTGAAGATATTTTGAATTGTCTACTTCCTGAGCTTAATGAACTTCTCTGAAGGTTAGAATGGCTCACCTCCTTTTGCAGTGGTTCTCAACCTTCCTAATGCTGAGATACTTTAATATAATTCCTCATGTTGTAGTGACCCCCAATCATAAAATTATTTTTGCTACTACTTCATAACTGTAATTTTGCTACTGTTATAAATTGTAAATATCTGTATGTTCCAATGGACTTATGTAACCAGTGGAAGGGTCATTTAATGACCCCCATCAGGGTCGTGACACACAGCTTGAGAACTTATGCTTTAGAAGCTCCCGATTCACCTCTCTATAAACATGTTGTCTTAAAATGTTTAGCCAGACATATTGGTGCCTTTGATTCCAGCACTCGGGAGGCAGAGGCAGGCAGATCTCTGAGTTCGAAGCCAGCCTGGTCTACAGAGCCAGTTCCAGGACAGCCGGGGCTACACAGAGAAACCGTGCCTTGAAAACTGCCCCTCCCCCAAATATCTATTCTTTGTTTCACCTTCCTTGTCACATCCTATGTCTTCCCTTCAAGATGAAAGGTTTTCTTTTTTGTTTGTTTTTGTTTTTCAAGACAGGGTTTCTCTGTGTAGCCCTGGCTGTCCTGGAACTCACTCTGTAGACCAGGCTGGCCTCAAATTCAGAAATCTGCCTGCCTCTGCCTCCCAAGTGCTTGGCTAAGATGGAAGGTTTTCATTTCAGAGGGAACTGCTATACAATAGGGGTGAACATTTCTCCGCACATCTGTTTGGCCAGAAAGTCCTATCACCTCAATCTAGGTGCAAGGCAGGCTAGAGAATTTTTTTTTCCTTTGAGACAAGGTTTCTCTCTGTAGCTCTGGCTGCCCTGGAACTAGATCTATAGACCAGGCCAGCTTTAAACTTAAAAGATCCGCCATAGCCTGGGGAATTTAAAGAAGAGTTGGGGCGGGTGTAGTAGCACCCAACCTTTAATCTCATCTCTTCAGAGACAGACAGAGAGAGAGAGAGAGAGAGAGAGAGAGAGAGAGAACAAAAAATGAACATCAGGAGTCTATATCACATTATTGATCTTAACATGCTGATTTTGCAGAAGGGTAAATTGAGGCACAAACTGGTCAGATATTTTTCTCACATCAACTACCCTGCTGATCTCCTGTCTGCTGCTCTCTGGCAGGGAAGACCAGAGCGGATGGAAATTAGAACACTGTGTGGGGAAACAAGATGTAAACCCTTTGAAAGAAGTAATTTAGATGTCCCATTGTAGGGCTGAGCACTCATTTTCATTTTTGAAATAGTCTCACTATGTAGCCTTGGCTAGCCTGAAACCTGTTAGATAGACCAGGCTGGCCTTCAACTCGCAGACATATGCCTATACCTGCCTCCTTAGTGCTAAGAATGTGACACTACGCCTGGCTCAACAAGCATTTATTCTCAGCGTTTTAAGCAGTTATGAGTCTCTGTATTAACTATTACCCATTGCAAAAAGAAGTTTCTTTGGCCAAGGCAGATAAAAGCCAGTCTAAGAGTACAATAAAATTATTTAGAAGGTAATTTGGCTGCATATCTATTTAGTTTAATATCAGTTGTTGGGTCCTCCTCTAGGACCTGTGACCTCCACAGTCATGGGTTTCTATCGGGTTTATAGTGCTAGGTGTGCAGTTCATCCCATAGAGTGACCTCAAATCTAATCAGAAACCAAATCAATCCTGCTAGTTCACCAGTAGAAATCTTGCTTGGCAGAATGATCCTGCAGCAGGTAGGTTCAACAACAATTGGGTAGGACTGTGAATAGCTTTTCTCCCCAGAAGCTTGTTTAGCACCTTCTGATACTACAAACCCTAGCTAACATGGCATACATGTCTAGCTTAGTTCCAACTTGATTTATCTGCATGATGCATTTCAAGTGTGTCTGTCATCAGCAACAGTGACTTACCATCCAGGGACCATGATCAACGGCAATAATCTCTATTGTTTGGTAGCCTCTGCCCCCAACCCATTTCCTAGTTTCATTTCTGCTGCTGTGATGGAATACCATCAAAGAAAAGCAACTTACAGGACAAAGGGTTTGTTTTAGCTTAGAAAGATTACAGTCCATCATAGCAGGGAAGTCAAGCCAGCAGGAACCTCACATCAACAGTCAAGAGCAGAGAGAAACAAACACACACATGCTTTTAGTACTTAGCTCACCTTTTCCATTGCCTCCCATGGTGGGCTATGTCTTTATATATTAACTGATGGAATCTAGACATGCTCCAAACTGATACCCACTGGCCAATTTGATTTAGGCAGTTCCTCTCCAAGAGTGTCCTCAGATGTGATTCTAGACTGTGTCAAGTTGAGTATCAAAACTGGCCATCACAACTCCACCCTTTTCATCTTGACACAGGAGCATCACTTTTAAGCCACAACCTTCTTCCCCTTGTCTCCAATGTGTCTCGTGTTTATCTCATGATGTAAAACGTAGTCCAACTTTAAATATCCTGCCTTTAAAAATCCCAATACTTTAAAAGCCCAAAGTCTCTTAGATGTGAGCTCCTGTAAAATAAAAAACAAGTATATACTTCCAACATATAATGGCACAGAATAATCATTCCATTTTCAAAATGGAAGAACAGGGGAATAACAAATGAACAACTACATGTAAGCCAAACCGAAGTCTAACAGGCAAAATCTAAATCCTGTAAGTCTGGCATTGAGGCTCCAAAGGGCTTGTATAGCCTCATCTCTCTATCTCTTAGACCCAAAGAACACATGGCTTCTCTTCTAGGCCTAGGTCAGCTCTACTCTGTTCAGGCTCCTTTTAACACAACTGTAGCCATTTTGTATACAGTCTGCATTTTGCTCAAAAGGTAAAACCAATTTCAGGTTCTCAGACTCTGCTTCCCAAAAGAAATTATCCATGGTTGACACTGAACAATTCTCCTAAAAGGTCATAACACTATGGTTGAATTACTTATGCTCTATTATCTCAAGGTTCTGAAACTCCCCTGTTCACCACCTGTCCACCACCCTCATTTAGGGCCAATCAGCTTAAAGGTCAGCTGATAATACTTTTAGCCAATATGTTTGCCAAAATGTAGTATTGCTTCCACTCTTGACTTCTGAATTTGGTTTTTCCTATAAAAAACCTGCCCTAATAATAGACTGGTACCACAATTAGGCTCCTGAGTCCTATTTTGCGGTCCTGATCAACCAGTCTTGGGTTGTGCATTCAGTAGACTCTTCTGGCTTAACAGATCAGTGTTCATATGGTTTGGTGGCAATTGCTGAACCCCAACATACTCCACAGCTGCTGCTGTCTTTGGTGGTCACCCTACATTCAGTCTTGGTATCCCCAGTATCCTGGGGTTTTCACTGCAACTGAGGCTTCAACTTCACAGCTTTGGAGGAAACTCCAGCCCTACCACACTGGCCTCATTTGCTCTCCAGGACCCCAGCAGTCTTGCCCGCCTGGCCTTCGAAACCATTTGGATGATCCTTACACTAGTTAGGGGTTCTGCCACCAGCTCCAGATATATCTAGCCCCCATGGGCCACAGCTGTAGCAGCCTCTGTGGACTGGACCTGAGGGAACTCTCTGCTTACTGTCCCAGTACAGTAAAAAAGGCTTCCCTGGGATGGTGGTGATCTCTTAATCAATTCCAATTGCTTTCTCAGCCCCTGCCTAAATGCCCTCCTGTCTCGAAATTCCCTTTGCTCAAAAACTCAGTCAGCCATCTCTCAACTCAACTTCACTCAAATTCTTGGAACACATGCAAAATGAAGCCATGTTCTTGATCAAATACCATATAAATGGCTGGCCTCTAGCCCAGTTCCAACAAAGTCCTGTTCAACCCCTCTGAAATTCGTGAGCCAGGACTCCACTGCCTGCATTTCTCTAAGCATTGTCTTCCCAGCTTCCACCACAACAGCCCATTAAGCTCAGCCCACGTCATTCATTTGACAATTTCTGAGCTCAACCTTCTAAACTCTTTCACCTTCCAGTGACGATATAATTCAAGTGGCATAAGAATCACGTCACATAGGTTCATCATAGCAAGGGTGATGCTTGCCTTTTTGGTACCAAGTTCTATATTCGTTTAATTTCTGTTGGCCTTCCTCTACAGCCTCACTGTATTTATTTTCAGTCATGTGTGTGAGCGTGCGCGTGCGTGTGCGTGTGTGTGTGTGTGTGTGTTTGTTTGTGTCCACAAAAAGTGTAGATGCTAGTGGTGTTGAATCACCTGGAACCAGATGGAGTTACAAGTAGTTGTGAGCCACCTCATGTGGGTACTGGGAATTGAACTCAGGTCCTCTGGAAGAACAGTTTAGATTCTCCACCACTGATCCGTCTCTCTGGCCCCTTAATGTTGTATGTGGGATCACAGTCATAAAAGTGTGTAAGTTGGTACTGTTGCTTTTGGACCTGTGGTGAGCTGGCAAGCCCGTCATGGGCAGGAGCGTGTGGTAGGGTAAAGCCACTCACCAGATGGCTGGGAAGCAAGCAAGGAAAAAAGCAAACAGGTCTTACCACCCCCTTTCAAGGCTCACCCCCAGTGACATGAAGACTTTCTGCTGGGCCCTAGCTGTCGATGTCTTCAGTTTAGGGTCTCTGCCTTGCACAGCCAGTCTTTTGTTTCTAATGCCTGTATGATCTTTACATTAGGTTACTGCATTTTGCTCAGCTGTCCCCTAATGAAGAAAGAGCAGGAGGATACCTCCCAGTCTCTATTCTTCGGGTGGGACTGTGACAATCGTCTTCTTACAGTCTGAGAGGACCTGTGTGAAAAGTTCTCTAGATCACATATCCTGGGAGGATTTCCAGGCTCCCAGGATGAATGCACGCTTAACTCTACTCTCTACTGCCAATCCATGTTTTAAGTCATCTGGATCCGTTTCTATTTCCACTGAGAGACTGAGAATTCCCGGCTTGACACATCCCCAGCACTAAATTATAAAACCCTCTTACTGTTTCCTTCACATTCCTTTGTTTGTTTGTTTGTGTTTCGATGTTATTGTTTTGTGTTTTTAAACAGGGTCTCTCTGTGTTGCCTGGTGATCCTGAAGCTCACTATGTAGACCAGGCTGGCTGACAACTCATAGAGATCTGCCAATCTCTGCTTCTCGAAGCTAAGATTAAAAGTCAGTAGCACCATGCCTTTCTTCACTCTGTGTGTGTGTGTGTGTGTGTCCGCGCGTGCGCTTGCGCGCATGCTCACACTCATACACAAGCTCACAGGTGTTAGGGAAAGCCAAATCCCTATAGCTGGAGCTGTAAATGGTTATAAGCTGCCCCAGTGGGTGCTGGGGAGGGAACTCAAGTCTCCTGGAAGAGGAGCATTCCTCTTAACTGGTAAGCATCTCTGTAGCCTGTGAGAAACAGGGTCTCACTATGTAATGCTAGCTGACCTGAAACTCATTATGTGAGCCAAGCTGTCCTTGAACTCACAGAGATCCACATACTTCTGCTTCCTCAGTGATAAGATTATAGGTATGAGCCACTATATCCTGCCTTTAAAAGAAAAAAACACTTTTTTTTTGTCATACAAAGCAGCAGACTTCATGATGGCACTTTTGTACCTACTAGGTGTTGGTTGATTGTCCCTCCTCAGCCTCTTATCTCCTGCATTTCCCAGCTACCAATCCCACCTAAACTCATCCACCCCCGAGAGTATTGGATCACATGATTAATTATGGTCCCCACTCCTTTCCTTGACAACCTCTTTCCTGTCTCATGGGTCCTTTTCTAGGTCTCTGGCATCCCTACTCGCTCACTCCCACATAGATGTGCTTATATAAAAATCAGAAGCAAAGAGCCGCATTTGAGAGAACATTTGGTGTTTGCCTTTCTGGGCCTGGGTTACCTCACTTAATGTTGTATTTTTGAGTTGTGATGGTTTAAATATGACTGACCCCAACAACTCCAGTTCTAGGTTCGTGTATTTGAATGCTTAGTCACTGGGGAGCGGCATTATTTGAAAGGATCCTAAGGGTTAGAAGGGTTAGAAGGTGTGGCCTTGTTGGAGGATGTGCGTCACCGGTGGACTTTGAGGTTTTAAAAGCACAGTGCCAGGCCTAGTCTGTCTGTCTCTGTCTCTGTCTGTCTCTCTCTCCTTGCAGACCAGGATGGAGCTCTCAGCTACTTCTCCAGCACCCTACTTGCCTGCCTGCCATGCTCCCAGTCAGTTAAATGCTTCCCTTTATAAGAGTTGCTGTGGTCACGGTGTCTCTTCACAGCCACAGATCAGTGACTAAGACACCAGTTCCAAACATTTTCTTGTAAATTTCACTTTTTCCTCATGGCCGAATAAAATTCATTTTCAGTAACCATTCATCAGATAATGAACATTCTAGGCAGAATCCATTTTCTTTCTATTGTGTATAGAGCAGCAAGAAAAAAAATGAATGAGCAAATGGTTGTATAGTAGGAAATATGGGCCTGCGGAGCTATACCGTAGTGTTTCACAGCTGGGTCACACGTAGTTCTATCTGGTCTACAGAGCGAGTTCCAGGACAGCCAGGGCTATACAGAGAAACCCTGTCTCGAAAAACCAAAAAAAAAAGAAAAAGAAAAAGAAAAACCGACAGACCACACTCCTACCAACAATGAGTGTTTGTTTTCTTCAAAATGCTCTCCAAAGTTTATTATTGTTTTTTATATATTTATTTTAGCTGGGCATGGTAGCGCATACCTTTAGTCCCAAAAATCAAAAGCAAGAAAAAAGATTTATTTATTTTTATCTGTGTGAGTATTCATGTGTGTTTGGATGCCACCTTTAGAGGCCAGAGGAGGTTATATTAAGTTCTCTTAACAGTTGAGTTGTCTCTCCAGACTATTTTTTCTTTCTTTAAAAAAACTATGTGTAGCTGGGCAGTGGTGGCGCATGCCTTTAATCCCAGCACTTGGGAGGCAGAGGCAGGCGGATTTCTGAGTTCGCGAGGCCAGCCTGGTTTACAGAGTGAGTTCCAGGACAGCCAGGGCTACACAGAGAAACCCTGCCTCAAAAAACCAATCAATCAATCAATCAATCAATCAATCATATATATATACTTGGTGGAACCTGTTTGGGAGCAGTTAGGAGGTGTGGTCTTGCTGGAGGAGGTGTGCTTCTGGGGGCAGGCTTTGAAGTTTCAAAAGACTCATAATATTTTCACTGTGTTCGCTGTCTCCTGCTGTGTGTCAAGATGTGAGCTCTCAGCCATTCCTGCTCTGATACCTTTGTTCCACTCTCATGGACTCTACCCCTTTGAAACCATAAGCCAAGTCAAACAAGACATTTTCTTTTATTAAAAGTTGCCTTGGTCATGATGTTTTGTCAGAATAGAAAAGTAACCAATTCAGACATAAATAAAATAATACATCATTCTTTTAAAAACTGTTTTACTTCTCTCTCTCTCTCTCTCTCTCTCTCTCTCTCTCTCTGTGTGTGCATGCTTGTGTGTCCTGTAGGACAACTTGGAGTCAGCTCTCTTTCTATCATGCAGTCAACAGGGATTAAACTTGGGGTCTTGGGGGTTAGTGGCAAGCACTTAAATCCATCTTTTCAGTCTATTGTTAGATTTTTGGATTTTTTTTTTTTTTTAAAGGCAGGGTCACATTTCTGTCTGAACTGGACCTCACTCTGTAGACCAGGCTGGTCTTGAACTCACAGAGCTCTGCCTGCCTCTGCCTCCCAGTTGCTAGAATCAGAGTATGCCACTGTGTCCTCCAGCTTTTTCTTTTTCCTTTTCTTCCCTTTTTAATTTTTTTGTTTTGAGACAGGGTTCACTGTACAGCTCTGGGTGCCCTGGAACTCACTCTGTTGATAAATCTAATCTTGAATTCCTAGTACTCCATCTGTCTCTATCTCCCAAGTGCTGGGATTAAAGGTGTGCGCCAACACCACCCAACTTGTTTTCTTGATAATAGCCATTTTGACAAAGGTGACGTGGGATCTCAAATGTATTTAGTTTTTTTCTGTTGCATTAATTTTATTTGAACCAAGGTAACTGTGTAATCTTGACTGGCTCAGCACTAAGTAGACCAGGCTGGCCTTGAACTCACAGAGATCTTGTTCCTGCCTCCCAAGTGCTGGGATTAATGTCATATATACCCAGTTTCTATAATTTCTTTTATTTCTTTTTAGATGTATTAATCTTGTTTTATGTGTTTTGTATGTATAGCATGTGCATGCCTAGTACACACAGAGGTCAGAAATGGGTGTCAGATCCCTTGTAACTGGAGTTACAAATGGTTGGGAGCTAACTTATGTGTGCTGGGAACTGAAATCAGGTTCTTTGTAAGAGCAATAAGCACTGTTACCCACTGAGCTTTATCACCAGCTCTGATGGGTCTGTTTTTAATCTATGATTTTATCCCTCCCCACCCATACCAGGGGCTTTCTATGTAGCTCTGGCCAGTGGAACTCACCGTGTAGACCAGGCTATTCTTGAACTCCCAGAAGTTCCTCCTGAATGCTGGAATTACAGGGGTGTACTATCATATCTGTCCCTGTTCTTTTCTTTTGCACCTTTCAATATACTTTGTTTTGAATATTTTGAGTTTATACTGATGGTTAATTATGATACTTGTACTGGCTGGTTTTGTGCGTCAACTTGACACAAGCTGGAGTTATCACAGAGAAAGGAGCCTCCCTTGAGGAAATGCCTCCATGAGATCCAGCTGTGGGGCATTTTCTCAATTAGTGATCAAGGGTAGGAGGGCCCATTGTGGGTGGTGCCATCCCTGGGCTGGTAGTCCTGGGTTCTATAAGAGAGCAAGCCGAGCAAGCCAGGGGAAGCAAGCCAGTAAGGAGCATCCCTCCATGGCCTCTGCATCAGCTCCTGCTTCCTGACCTGCTTGAGTTCCAGTCTTGACTTCCTTTGGTGATGAACAGCAATGTGGAAGTGTAAGCTCAATAAACCCTTTCCTCCCCAACTTGCTTCTTGGTCGTGATGTTTTGTGCAGGAATAGAACCCCTGACTAAGACAAGAGTATAACTAAAGTTATAAAGTATATATATATAAAGTATAAAGTTATAAGTAAGTATAACTTGGCAGGAGGATGTTCTTTTTTGATCCTGTGTTCTAAAGGCTTTATTTTTGTATGTGGACAAATGTCTCCTCAGTTTAGGGACATTCTCTGCTATGATTTATTTGAGAATGTGTTTTACACCTTGGAATGGAGGTATTCACCTTCATTTTATACACATGACTCTTAAATTTGGTCTGTTTAGAGTGTTCTGGGGTGTGGGGAAATTCCACCTCATAACTTCTTATTTGTGTGTCCTTGTTGGAATGTTCAAGCTCTTCTACTTCATCCTCAAGCTCAGGGGTCCCAGCCACTCACTCGCTGATTGCTCAGGGCTTCCGCAGACTTTTTGTTTGTTTTATTTCTAGTATTTCTATTACTTTGATTGAACTCTTAATTTATATCTTTTTTTTTTCCTTTTTTTCTGAGACAGGGTTTCTCTGTGTAGCCCTGGCTGTCCTGGAACTCACTCTGTAGACCAGGCTGGCCTCGAACTCAGAAATCCACCTGCCTCTGCCTCCCGAGTGCTGGGATTAAAGGCGTGTGCCACCACTGCCCGGCATTATATCTTGTATCTACTTCCTTGTTTCATTTACTTGTTTGTGTTCTGTTGGGACTCATTCCAGATTTCATTTTCATCTTTGATTTCTTTGAATAGATTTATAACCCCCCTCCTTTTTGATGGGGGTGGGGAACAAGGTCTCTCTACATAGCCCTGGCTGTCTTGGAACTCTCTACATAGACCAGGCTAGAACTCCAATTCACACCTGGAGATGTGCCATTGGTTAAATTTTTTTATTTTTGTTTTTGAGATGGGGTCTCACTGTGTAGCCCTAGCTAGTCTGGAATTTGCTGTATAGACTAGTCTGGCTTCTATCTGCCTCTGCCTCGTGAGTGCTGAGAATGAAGGCGTGCTCCGCCAGACTTGGCTCAAATTTATTTATTATTTCTCCTAAGTCACCCTTATTCCTCCAGAACAACTGTTTGCATTGTTCAAGAGGTCGGTAGTTGGGCTATTGTCTCCTGCAGAGATGAGGGAGTAGAGCCTCAGCTAGCATGCTAACCTTACTTGGCAGGCAGGACTGGAGTCTCATGGTCCTCACCATAGCAATGGGCAGTGTTGAAGCCACATGGGCCAAGATCCTCACTTAGTGAGGACATAATGAGCTCTGTCTCCTAAAAAGAAAGCCAAACCAAATTAAGGAAGAAAGGAACTGAAATTGGAAATGTAGCAAAAGACTGTGGAGGAAATCACAAAATAGGAAAGCTTAGAAGACACTGGAAATCAACAAAGCTCACTCTGTCCCAGGTTGACCTCCCTCCTGAGTCTCCCTGCTGGCTGGCTTTGTAGTGGCAGGATATGCTATGCATGCTGCCTGGGAGATTTATCAATGCCCATCACGCTCAGTCATGAACACTATGCATAGCAAGAGTCATCTGTTGGCACGACAGCAAAACTTATATGGAATCAAGCAACTACTTTCTGGTGGATTTCTGCTCCACAGAAAGCAACTCATGTCTGATACCGTAAGCCAAGGCAAAGCCCACAGTTTGGAGGGCGATAGGCCCCAGTGGGAATACAGCAATTATTCTATGAAATGGATGTGTTACACCTGTCTCAAATAGACTTTCTTTTTAAAAGGAGTCTTATGGAATTCAGGTTGGCCTCAAACTTGCTATGTATCCAAGCCTGTTCTTAAACTCCTGATCTTCCTGCCTCTACCTTCTATACGCTGAGATTATCTTCTATATGCTGAGATTATAGGTCTGTATGATCCTGCCTGGCTTTCAGACTGACTTTTAAATTTTTTTCTAAAAAGAGACTTATTTATTTTTTGTATAAGTACACTGTAGCTGTCTTCAGACACACCAGAAGAGGGCATTGGATCCCATTACAGATGGTTGTGAGCCACCATGTGGTTGCTGGGAATTGAACTCATGACCTCTGAAAGAGCAGCCAGTGCTCTTAACTACCGAGTCATCTCTCCAGCCCCTCAGACTATCTTCTAAATGTGTGTTTACACTCATGGATTGCTGCTGCTGCTGATATCCTCTGTGGAGGGAACTAGTGGCTACTATTAAGACTCAACTAGTCAGGTGGTGGTGGCACATACCTTTAATGCCGGCCCTCGGGAGGCAGAGGCAGGCAGATCTCTGAGTTCGAGGCCAGACTTGTTTACAAGGGGAGGTCCAGGACAGCCAGGGCTGCTACAGAGAAACCCTGTCTCGAAAAACAAATAACGAAGAACAAACAAACAATAATAATAAAAAAGACTAGTAACTGCTTGAGTTGCTGAGAACAGGACACTGTTGTGTGATGTAACAGCCCAATGCTCAACCATATGTGCAAGAAAGCAACTGGAGATCTCCATCACCCCCTCCAAAGGCTCAGGGAATATTGGGAAGAAGGACCAGAAAGAATGTAAGAGATAGAAGGAGTTGTGGAATATTGTGTACCTTGTTCCTTCCAATTGAAACACTAAAGGAAAGAAGGGGCCCATAAGCCCAGAAAGCTCACGAAGTTTACAAGTTTCAGGAAACTGCCAAGGTTGCAAACTGACAAAGCCTTTCCACAGGTGGGAGGAGGGGACTGTCTTTGGTGCAGTGGCTGGGCAGGGTGCTGCAGTGACACAGCATGCATTTTACAATCTAGGTCCTTTCTTTTGTATATTAAGCTACAAATTCACAGGGAATGGACTCCAGCAGTTCAGATGTGTTTCTGTTAGTTGCACAAAGTGTGCACCTTTTAATGGAGCAGGCTGCACCCCAGCTGAACCCGTGTGCCTTTCTCTTTGGTTTCCTGTTTTCTTGATCGTTTTCCTTCCCTCATTACAGGAAGCTATGCAAGCTCTTAGAGTACATAATATGCTCAATCTAGACATTAATTCTTTAGCACAGATCTCGCTTGTTGACCAGGATGCCCACAGGTCACTGGATCCAGACACCTACCAACCTGGAGGATGGCTCCCCCCCCAATTAAATTTTCTTTTAGATTGTGCTATTTTAATTTATGTGTATGAGTGTTTTGCCTGCACATATGTTTGGGCACCATATGTGAGCAGTGTCCTTTGTGACCAGAATAAGGCACTGGACCCTCCACCCCCTCCCCAGCCACATACACATACACGGATAGCTGTAGTATCAAAAGCAATCTACAGACTCATCCAACACAGAGTTGGGCGGTAGTGGCGCACACCTTTAATCTCAGCACTTAGGAGGCAGAGGCAGGCAGATCTCTGTGAGTTTGAGTCTAGCCTGGTCTACAGAGTGAGTTCGAGGAAAACCAGAGCTACACAGAGAAACCTTGTCTCAAATAACAACTACCACCACCACCACAACAACTAAAATCAACAAAAATTCTAAAGCAAAAATTCCAATACAATTCCTCAGAGAAATTGAAAAATTCAATTTCACATGAAGATACAAAAAATCCAGGATAGCTAAAACAACTCTGAACACTAAAATACTACTAGAGATATCCCACCTCAGATTTCAATGTATTCCAGAGCTATAGTATATATATTGGCACAAAACCAGACACATTGATCAGTGAAATTTAATTGAATGTCCAAACATAAATCTGCATAGCTCTGGATAACTTGATTTTTGACAAAGAATCTAAAAATACACACTGGGGAAGCTAGCATCTTCAATAAATGGTGCTGGTCAAACTGGATGTCTGCATGTAGAAGAATCCAAATATATCGCTCTAAACAAAACTCATCTGCAAATGCATCAAAAACCTAAATATGAGACCAGGCTCTTTGGATCTCACAGAACAGAAGGCGGGGAATAGGTTGAACGCTGGTACAGGTAAAGATTTTCTGAGCGGACACTGATGGCACAAACACTAGGACCAACAATTAATAAATGGTACCTCATGAAGCTAAGAGTCTTCTGTATGGGAATGCACAGCATCATTTGAGCAAAGCAGTAGCCTACAGAATAGGACAAAAACATTATACATTATGCATCTGGTAGAGGTTAGTATCTAGTTTATATAAAGAACTCAAAAAAAAAAAAAAAAACAAAAACCTGAACACCAAGAGAACAAATAACCCAGGTAAAAATGGGAGACAGAAGGAAGCAGAGAATTCTCAAAAGACGAAATACAAAAAGACTGAGAAACATTTTTTTTTTTTAATGTTCAATATCCCTAGCCATCAGGGAAATATAAATTAAAACTACTTAGAGATTTTATCTTGCCTCAGGCAGAATGTCCATGATCAATAAAACAAATAACAGCTTACCCTGGCAAGGATGCTAGGAAAGGGGAAACACAAATTCTTTGCTGGTGAGTATGCAAACTGGTACCGCCACCATGAAAACCAGAGTGGAGGTCCCTCAAAATGCTGAAAATCGATTTACTTCAAAATCCAGCTATATCATTCTCGGGCATACACCCAAAGTATGCTATCTCCTACTACAGAGATACCTGCTCACCCATGTTCATCGCATGAGGCTGGAAACAGCCTAGCTGCCCATCAACTGGTGAATAGATGATGGAAATGTGGTACATTTACAAAATGGAATGTTAGTCAGCCAGTAAGAAAAACAAACATGAAATTTGCAGGTCAGTCATCCGGAGTGAGGTAACTCAGTCCAGAAACCAAATGTTGTATGTTATCTCTTCTATGTTAGTATTTAAGCTTTCAATGTGGGTCTTTCAATTTGAATAGACACATATGTGTCTATTGAGGACGTGTGGTGGAAAACTAGTAAGATTACTGGGGAAGGAGCTGGGAGGGGAGGTAAGAAAGGGAATATGGGGAGGGACTACTACCGCTAAAGGCCTTTTTATAAAAACACTGAAGCCTACTATTGTGGAAGCTTCATATTTATATACATATACACATACACACACATATACACACATACACACACATACACATATGAAAGGAATTTAAATGGAATAAACATATAATAGGGGAGACAATGCCCCAACTAGATGTCTTATGTCACTAAGCAAAACCTCCAGTGCCAGGAACAGGTCACATCTTGTTGAGTCTTTATCCTAAAGGTGCCACAAACACACTAGAGTCTCTCCACCTCCTACTGACTAGCATTCACTGTGCTGGAAGGTACTCTGCATACTAGTGGAGGAGAAAAGTAATCCTTAGCATAACCCAGCTACAAATTCTGTAACCAGCAGCAGCCTGTGATGAATACTGGTTTAATAGTGATACAGATGTTACAGGAGTAACCCCTGATAAATACTGGTTTAAGAGTGATACAATGTTACAAGAGTAACTGATGATAAG
>JADRCH010000202.1:1276023-1286665 GCA_019843965.1 Rhynchomys soricoides | reverse complement strand
GATGATAGGTACTGGTTTAAGAGTGATACAAATGTTACAGGAGCAAGGGACCACTTTTTGGTTGAATTTAAGACCCACTCCATGAAACAGAACGCATTCCTGACACTGCTAAAGTTGCCAAGAAGCTGAGACTAGATAGGTCACTGGCTGAGTGGAAAAAGTGATATTGTTATTCTGCTAAAGGGACATAAAGAACAATCAAATGACTTTAAATGGCATACTGCTAGCACATCTTTTTACAGTAGATAGTAATTAACACAGAGACCCACAACTGAACAACAGGTAGAGCAGAAGAGACTTTGGAGTAGTGGTCCTAAATGGAATGTCTTCATCACGTCTCTACCCTCAGTGCTCAAGGGTCTGTGACAAAGAGGAGGTGGTGGAAAGATTGTAAGAGCCAGAGATGGTGGATGACTCCAAGGAAACAGCATCTTCCAGACACAACCAGACTGATATGCATATGAGCTCACAGAGACTGTTACAGCATCCACAAGGTCTGCATAGGTTCATGAGACAAAAATCCCAGGACAGAAGAGGGGAAGTGGATGCAAAGTCTCACCCCTAAACAAGAAGACAATTACATTTGATACCTGCTAGAAAAGGGGAAATCAGTTTTCTCCATTGGAACGTCACTGCGTGTATCAACAGCAGTCCAAGGCAGGTTCCCTGCTCAGGAGTAGTTAGGCAAAGCAGAAGAACTCTATAGGTGTTTGTTTGTTTGTCTGTTTTTGAGGGGTTTTCTTTTGTGTGTGGAGGAGTAGTTAGTAGTGATGGTACTTTTTGTTTGTATTTATTTATTTAGTGTTTTTGAGACAGGGTTTCTCTGTGTTTAGGCCTGCTATACTAGAACATGCTCTGTAGACCAAGCTGGCCTCACAGTGATCCACCTGCCTCTGCCTCCTGAGAGCTGGGATTAAAAGCATGCACTACCACATCTGGCTTCCTTTATTATTTTTCATCTTATTGTTTGTTTGGTTTTTTTCCATTCTTTCTTTCATTCTTTCTTTCCTTTTTTGGAGAGGTGGATCTGAGTTGGGGGAAGGGAAAACATGATCAAAACATACTGTATAAAACGTTTAAATAATGCTGGGCAGTGGTAGCGCACACTTTTAATCCCAGCACTTGGGAGGCAGAGGCAGGTGGATTTCTGAGTTCGAGGCCAGCCTGGTTTACAGAGTGAGTTCCAGGACAGGCTACACAGAGAAACCCTGTCTCAAAAAAAAAAAAAAAAAGTTTAAATAAAAATAATCTATTAGAATTGATATTGTGAATTAATAGGTAGTTTTAGATTTATTATTATTTTCTGTGTATGGCTGTTTTGCCTGCATGTATGTTTGTGTATCACACATGTACAGTGCTTATAGGAGAGAGGCCTGAAGTGGGCATTAGACTTCGTAGGTTGTTGTTATGATTATGAGCTTCCATGTGGATCCTGGGACCCAAACCCAGATTCTCTGCCATAGCAGCAAGTGGTCTCACCAGATGACCCACCTCCCCACCCTCATTCCCCCTTAGGCTGCTCTTATTTTAAAAATTTGCTATCTTTTTTATTTTGCTTTTATGTATTTATACATTCTCAGAAGTTGGTTGGGGTTTATGTCAATTTTTTTTCTGTGTGTCTGAGATGCCAACTTGTTATGTTATCAATGGCTGGTCTTATAATGTATCCCAGGCTAGACTAGAACTTGTGATTCCTCCTGCCTGTCTCCTGAGTGCTGGAATTATAAGCATGCGCCACTGTGCCTTATATCAGCTATTCTGTATCAGTGATGAAAAGATTCCTGAACACATAGGTCTGTACTGTTGTCTAAGGAAAACCTCATCCAAGGTCATATCAGAGGAGAAATGTAAATGGTGCTCATACGGTCCCTCTTCCACCACAAGTTCTCTTACTAGAAGACATATGTGGCATTCTCCTCAATTGTGTGATGTGATTCTTCCTGCTCTCAGCTCTCACTGACATCCTGTTGTGTCACATACAGACAACACACAGGGCCAGTTCCTGGGAGCCTGAACCTCTCTCTACATGCAGTGCTTCTGTATGGGTTTTCTTGTCACCGTGACCAAGTGTCTGACAAGGAAGAGAGGACTTCTTCTGGCTCACAATTTGAAATAGAGCAGGGAAGGCATGGGGGGGTGGGGGGTGGCTTGCGGCTGTGGTAGGAGCATAAGGCTGCTTGTTTACAATTTCCATGGGTCTGGAAGCCCAGACAAGGATATGCTGGAACTCCTCTAGAGTTCTCCTTCCTCTCTTTTCATTCAGCCAGGAATCCCAGCTCATGTCATCGTCCCATCCATTTTCAGGCCCAGTTTTCCCTCCTTAAGCTTCTTAGGAAACACCCTCACAGAAACGCCCAGAGGTATGCCTCAATAATGTCATGGGGGTGGCACATCTTTCTCCTCCCCTTCCTCGTCCTCCTCCCCTTCCTTGTCCTCCTCCCCTTCCTTGTCCTCCCCTTCCTTGTCCTCCCATTCCTCGTCCTCCTCCCCTTCCTCTTTCTCCTTCCCTTCCTCTTCCTCCTTCCTTTCCTCTTCCTCTTTCCCTTCTTCCTCCTCCTTCTCCTTTTCCTCCTCCTCCTCCTTCTCTTCTTTTCTTTAAGCCAGTATCATGTTAGTCCTGGCTGGCCTAGAATATATTATGTAGATCAGTCTGACCTCATTGAGATCCACCTGCTTCTGTCTCCCAAGTCCTGGATCAAAGGGAAATGCCACCATACCCAGAATTGGGGCATTTCTTAATCCTCCCAACTTGACCATTTAAGCATCAGAACTCCTATCAACAAAGATCATTCAGCCACAAGGTGTTGAAATGCTCCCCCAGGCAAAGAGAAAGGTGATAATGGAAGAAGGCACTGTATTCAACAAGTAACCTAAACATGAATGTGTCTGTGCACAGTTGTGAGCAAGGAAGGACCAAAATAAGACAATATTGAAGTGCCAGGCACATTTTTTTCCAGGACACAGTCACCAACAAAATAAGAGTATGGTAGAGTGCAGAGGGTAGGAAGTAAAGGAGGCGTGGAGAGTACTCAGCCATTAAAGAGCACTGGTTATTCTTTCAGAGGGCCCGTGTTAGATTCCTAGCACATAGTGATTGTACCCATCTAACTCCATTCCTTGGGGGATCTGACGCCCTTTTCTGACCTCCACAGGCACCAAGCGCAAACATAGTACACAAATACTGATGGCAAAAACACCCATGCACATAAAATACAGTAAATAATAATAATAATAATAATAATAATAATAATAATAATAATATTAGAATGTATCTGAATGTTCTTGAAAACTGTTCAATAGAAATGGACATATTAATAATGCAAGGGACTGAAATGAGTCCAGACCCAGTCCAACCTTCCCAATGAGCAGAACAGCCTGCAAACTTTCCACAGGGAAAGTGGGAGGCCAGTCCTATGGTTTGGTAATAGAAGATTTTAAAGGGGTCTGAGAAGTTATGAAGTAGACACCATCTTTGAAAGTCTCCTGAAGAAAAACACAAGACTTCTTGGGAGTAAGCAGCACTCATTCTAAGTTTGTGACCAAAGGCTCACAGGGGAGAGGCAGCAGGGGTGGGGGATGGGCATTGTTGGATAGATGGTTTGCCAGTTAAGAGCACTTACTGACCTTTCAGAGGACCTGGATTCAGTTCACAAGGCAGCTGACAACCGTCTGCAACTCCGATCCCAGGGGATCTGACTCCCTCTTCTGGCCTCCACAGGCACTGCATGAATGTGGTACATGCCCATAACACTCATTCAGGCAAGCACATGGCGTAAAAATAATAAACATCTCAAAAGTATTGAAACAAACAAAAAACACCCAAAAGGAATCCAATCAGCCATGTTGGTGATGTTTCCACAGCGAAGAGATGGTCTTGTTTCATCCAAGTCAGCTTATCTCAGGTGGGTGGACAAGAAAAAAAACCATCTTTTTCTTATGAAAGGTAATTAGCTCACCAAAGGCCAATCTTCTGTATATCTCACACCCTCTAAAACTTCCAAGTAAAGAAATTCAAACCTTTTCCTTTTTAACCAGTAAAGCTTTTCCTTCCACGAATTCCCCACCCTCCTCCAGTTCCCAAGCTTGATCTGTAGCAGATGACACCTCACCTTCATTTACTTTGCCCTGATTCTTTTAAAACTAGTCATTCAGGAAAGACTATGAGGTGACCCCAGGCAATAGGAGAAATGACCCAGTCACCACCTGCCTTAGGATAAATACTAAGAGAGCTTCCCGCCCCAGTGTACTTGCTAACCTGATTAATTTATTTTTGCAAAGATAAATTGCCTTGCTTAGCTACTTTTGCTGTTTGTTTCTTTCTGCAGCATGTAGAATGTCTGCTTCCAACTGCATTGCTGAGGGAGCTGGAGACAGAACAGGAGCCCTTGTCCATACATAAGTGCATAGTATGGGATGACTCAGCAAGGAAGTGCTAAGTGGGAGCAGAGTGGAGATCCCCAGGGCTTGGGCCTGCAGCACTGCAGGGTGTTGAAGGGTCTGAACTCTCTTGGTCTGGACACAGATGGAATGCTGTGCGGTCCTGGAGGAGCTTTAGGCCATTTTATTTGGTTGCAAGTGGAATTTAAATACAACACACAGAAATGAACACATGAACTGGAGATGACTCAGTGAGTCAGGGTGTTTGTCACTAACTTGATGGCCCAAGTTCCATCCTCAGGACCCAAATAGCAGAAGAGAAATGACTCCTTTAAGTTGTTTTCTGACATCTCTATGGAGGTCTTGACACATTCAGACATACATACACATAAACTAAGTAAGTAAAATATTCTGAAATTCTTATTTTTATCATTTAAAAAATTATGTGTGTCTGTATACATGAATGCAAAGGTATGGATCATGTGGGACTAGAGTTATAGGTGGTTTTGAGCCACCTAACATGGATGCTGGGAATTGAACTTGAATCCTCTGGAAGAGCAGTATTTACTCTTAATTGCTAAGCCACCTCTCTAGGCCCAGGTAATAAGTTTGTTGTTTTGTTTTGTTTTAGCTTTTTAAAGAACTGGTGATGGGCAGTGGTGGCCCTCGCTTTTAATTCAAGCACTAGGGAAGTAGAGGCAGATGGATAAGCTGTGAGTTTGAGGCTAGCCTGGTCTACAGAGAGAGTTACAAGACAGCCAGGGCTATATAGAGAAATCTGTCTTGAAAACCAAAACATGAACAAACAAACAACAAAAAAACTGAATATAGCAAAGTATGGGAAGGTGACAAATGCATTCATAATCCATAAAAGACAGATCTTAAGTTTGAGGCCAGCCTGGGCACATGTAGCAGGAGATCATCAAAATACAAAAAAAAAAACCCAAATGGCAGCTGAGGATGTAGCTCGATTGGTAAAGGGCTTTCCTAGTATGGGTTCCACCTGCACAGCTGTATAAACTGGATATGGTGGCACGTGCTTGTAATCTCGGCACAGGAAAGATGAAGACAGGAGGATTAGAATTTCAAGTCACCCTTTGCTACATAGGAAGTTGAAGGTCAGCCTGGGCCATATGAAATTCTGCCTCAAATTAAAAAAAAAATAATAAAAATTTAAAAGGGCCAAGGAAATGATGGCTCAGTTGGTAGAGGTGCTCGTTGGGCAAGCCTAAGGATGCGAGTTCTGTCACTAGAACCCATGGTGGAAGGAGCTGTCCTCTGACTTCCACACGGACACCGTTGGCACGTGCGTGCACATGCTTCATATACAATACACATTTTAAAAAAAAATTAGAAAAGAGAGCACATTTAAGGCTGTGTCTGAGTTACCATGAGAATAGTTAAGGAAATAATAGGAGGGCAATCATAAAGGGAAGTTAGAAACATGGAGTACGCAGAATATTTTAGACAATGGCTACCTTTCCAGAGTCAATGAAGAGATAAATCTCAAGCTCAGCAACCCCAGCAGGGTTAGAGCTAATAAAGTCACGCCACACCCACATTAGGAGACACCTGAGGTGACCCAGACCTCCAGAAGTGGGCGGGTACAGGTGAGAGAAAAACGGCTGGCTAGTGCAGCATCAGGGGTGGGGCCTCCGACAGAGGCAAGGCTCACTTTGGGCTCCCGAGGGGCTGCGCGCTGACGCAGGCGCATTGCAGCCTCGCGGGCGGCGCCCCCTGGCGGTGCCAGCATCCTCGCGGGGGCGGAGTCGGAGGCGGGGGGTTGCGCTTGGTGACGGGGGACGCGCGGTCGCACCGCACTGGACCAGCGGCGGAGACCCAGGACGTGAAGCGCTGGCTGCGGCGGCGACGGCGGCCGGGAGCCGCCGGGAGCTGGGGCGCAGCGTGCGGTCGGTGATGAGGGGCAGTGGCGGCGCGCCGGGCGCAGGGCCGGCTGGTGAGAGCGCGGGAGGTGGGCGGCGCGGGCCGGGAAGATGGCGGAGAGGCCTCGCTGCGGCCCCACGGCCTGGCCCGGGCGGAGGCCCCCCAGCCCAGTCGTGCTAGTAATCGGGGCCCCAGGTGACCCGGTTGGGGAGGGTCCGCAGGAGGACGCTGCGGCCGAGGGCCAGGGAGTGTGAAGGCGGGTTTGCGTAAGAGAAGGGGCCCGAGGGTGGGTGTGAGGGTGCCATGGTCTGCACGCGTGCCCGGCCTTTGGATGGGCGTGAGTGCGTGTGTGTCCCTGCCCAAGATAGTTGTGTGAGAGCCCTTTGCTTGAGGTGGTTGGGGTTGAGGTGGACCTGAAGGTGGGTGTGAGATGTGAGGGTGCCTGGCCTGCAGACAGGTGTGTGTAGTCTGCCCGAGGACAGGTGTGCGTGCGTTATGTGTCCAGGCCCAGAGCCGGTGTGCTTGTGCCCTTCCTGTGCACTGGGCTCCGTCGGTTTGGGGGTGGTGAGAGATGGTGCTTGCCGGGCGAGGATCTTGCGGGCCAGGCTTTGTCCGCGATGCCCGGGAGTCGGTGGGCGTCTCTGGGTCCGGTCGTGGCTTGCTTGCGCGTGGTGCACCCTGGCTTCGCGACAGGGCCTCTGCGGCAGGCTCGTGTGGTCCCCTACCCGGCCTTTCAGACTTGGAACTCCCTGGGCGCCTGCTGTTGGCAGGCGTGGGGTGGGTGGGGGCTGCGAGCCGGCAGGCTGTGCATCCCGTCCAGGCTGTCTTTATTTTAAAACGTGCTGCCCGCTTCGGGCGCGGCAGCTGTGGGTGTGTTCCATGCTGCTGCTCACCGCAGCTGCTGTGGGCGCTACGCAACCTTCAGCCGCAAAAATGCGGCTGGACCCCCTCCCCCTTCAGTGTTGTTCGGGTTGGCCAGGCCTCCAGTGACCTCTGCAGAAAAACGTACAGTTGCAAGGCTTCAGTTCCTCCCGTGGTGCAGACAATACGGACGTTTGTCTTTGGGAGCTAGGGAGGGCAATTGAGCACTGCGTCCTGGGCGCAGTCTGTAAACAGCAGGTGGTTTTGTCCCTGGCTCCCCTTTTTACAACGAACGTGGGGGAAGGGAATTAGAAGAAGGAGAGGTGTGACTGGATAGTCCGGAAAGCCAGTCTTTAAGGGATTCTAAGTGCCTAGGAGAGAATGGAGAGGTGGCTCCTTCCAGCTCGTGGTCTAATCAGCTGTCTTGTAAGAGGCTGGACCAGAGTGAAAATGAGTGCTGGTTCTGGAGCCAGACTGACCGCCCTTGAGTCATGACTCCTCCTTTACTGGCTTTGTGGTATTAGGTAAGGTCTCTTTGCCTTTGGTTTCTTGGCTGTAAAATGGGTACACTAATAGTATTGGTCTCAGAATGCTGTTGTGAGGACTCTGACTTAAGACTTGTAAAATTTTTCACACCTGAGAAGTTTGAGTGTTTATCAGGAATTGTTCTTGCTACTAAGTTGCAGGCTGTCAGGGTTAGGGATGGGTTGGATTGTGTGCTACAAAGTGCATAAGGTAAGGGTGTGTGTGTGTTAAAATTGTAATTTCGTCTGGGTTTTGCTATGTACACAGGCGGGTTTCAAACTCATGATCTTGTCAGGCAGGCACTGCTGTGCTTGGCTCACAATACCTGTGTATGGAGGGCGTTTAATTATTTTCATTTTGTGTATGTGCCAGCACAGTCATGTAGAGATCAGAGGATAAATTTTAGGAGTTATCTCTCACCACTGACCATATGGATAACAGGTATTGAACTCAGATCAAAGTGCCTTTATACACTGAGCCATCTAGCTGGTTGGAAGCAAATCTTTCTAAAGAAAAAGAAAAAAAAAACAATTTTATACACTTAGATAAATGATGGCATAGAGGTGCTTTAAAAGTATTTTTGGTAAGCAGGCATCTCAGGAACCACATAGAATGCCACAGTATTGACTGGGAGAGATGAGATTGGTGTTGCCAGAAAAAAGGGGGTATGCAAGCCCTGGGTTGTGAGAATCAGGTCTACAGTGTTCTGCTTCACAGTGTCACCTTTGAATTAAGAAAGGTAACATTATTAAAATAATCTTTGACACTGAAGATGTAAGTAACAAAATGAGAGCCTGGTATTACCTGCATGGTAACAGGCCTCGGTAAATTACTGGAAGAAGTGAAGACAGGCTTTAGAACAAAGTGAGGGAAATTGCTGCATTTTCCAAGGAGACAGTTTATCTAGTCATTACTTTCCTCTCTTTATCTCAGATTTACCCTGGAAAATGGTAAAATATCATTTATACTCTGATAGAAAAGTTAAGTGAGGTCTTGAGACTTGCGGCAGTGTGGAAGGTGAGAGTGTTTGTTTGTTTGTTTGTTTAGGATACAGTGCCCAGCACTTGGGAGAGGGGAGAGTTGAGACCAAACTGAGTTAAATGAACCACTTGAGTTATATGAGACCAAGTCTTTAAACAAAAGAAAAAGTAGTCCCATTTCATCCTGGCCTCTGCCATATGCGTGCTGGGGCAAAGGGCCATGGACTAGGAATCACACACAACAAAGACTCACAGGTCTGTGTCTGGTTTCACAGTCTGTATTGCAGCCTTTCCTGAGGTGTCTTGACTCCTTGATGCTGTTGAGAAAGAAAAAAAATCCTTGAACTGTGTTCCTATGCTGAAATATCCAGTTTTACTAGCAAAACCATTGTACTGAATCTTACAAACAATCCTCACAGTTGGCCTTTTGGGTACCCCATAAGGATGCCACAAAGCTTTGTTCATTGAAGTAGACTAGATGTGCAGCCAGCCATGGACATGCAGAAACAGAATGCGTTGGTTACCAGCTCATGAGACCCATTTCCCATTGTTCTCTCTCTTACCTCCCCAGATAAAACTGTTTCCCTTAGGTATTGACCTCTGTGGTTCCTGTGTTTGGTCTCTTGTTGGTCCTTTGACTTGTCCCCAACTTTATGCCCCATGTCTTCCCTGTGCCCTGAGACAGAGTCTGACCTGGACTTTGTCCTAGGGCAACTGTTATTATCCTGCTAGGAAATTTCTCCTTACCTGGCTTGGAGCACTGCCCATGTCTCTTCTACAGTGATCAGGACCTGAAACCCTTGTGGGCAACACTTACTAGGTGTGTCTTCTTGAACTCAAGCAAGTTAGCTATGCCCACTCTCCTGTCAATCTCTGGTGTTATAGTGACATAAGTGAACTTTATTGGCATCTGTTGTGAGTTATGGTGATGTGTAATTCTCTCTGTGTTCATTGTGTCATGTAGAATGCTACTAATCTATATACAGTGTATTCTGAGAAGAGCCAGGCATCATCTGTTTTGTTCCTCTCGGTTGGTGTGTGTGTGTGTGTGTGTAGTATGTTTGTGTGTGTGGTATAGGTGTGTTTGTGTGTGTACATGTGTGTGCATTTGTGTATGTGTTTGTGTGGTATGTGTATGTGTGGTGTGTGTATATGTGTGTATGTGTGTATGTGTTGTGTCTGTGTGTGTGGTATGTGTTATCTGTATATATATGTGCGTGTGTGTGTGTGTATGTGTGGTATGTCTGTATATCTGTGTGTGTCTATGTGGGGTGTGTGTGTGTGTGTGGTATGTCTGTATATCTGTGTGTGTCTATGTGGGGGGTGTGTGTGTGTGTGTGTGTGTTTTGATTCAGTGGTACAGCTTTTTTTTAACTTTTAAGTTTTCAGTGGTAAAATGATAATCAGCATTGGAAGTGTTTTCAATGTTCCATACAAGCAACCCTCAAGCATTGCTTATTCATTACTTTTTAAATTGAACAGCTAATCTATGTGCAATTACTTGGATGTATGTGGATCTTACTGTCAAAAACTTGGAGCTTGGAAAGGAGAGAGGCCAGGCTTGGGTTGAGGATATAGCTCAGTTGTAGAGTGTTTGCCTCGTATGACCGAAGCCCCTGATTTGGTTCCCTAACGAGGTGTGGTAGCACATGCCTGTAATCTCAATACTTTGGGGAAGTTGGAGGCAGGAGGATCATAGGTTCAGGGTTATCCATTGTTAAATAGTAAGTTAGAGGCCAGACTGGGTTATGTGAGACACCATGTCAACTAGAGAAAAGAAATGAAAGTGGGCCAGAGAGATGGCTCAATTCTAAAGGCAGCTGCCACCAAACCTGGTGACCTGAATTTATCCTGGGTCCTACCTGGTAAAAGGAGAAAAATGATTCTACAAAGTTGTCCTCTGACCTCTGTCCTTATGCCATGCTGTGCACATTCCCTGTGGCCCCCTAATCCTCCCCCCACTCACAAAATAATAATAATAATAATAATAATAATAATAATAATAATAATAATAA